>JAYMSR010001436.1:0-10183 GCA_036897825.1 Plantago rigida
CCGGCGATAAGATTGTGTTAATTCCTCTAGAGATCAAAATTCATTTGGGTATTTTAGATATTTGAACAAGAAAATAAACGATTGTTCAAATCTTTAGGGGAGTATGTATATATATATATGTGTGTGTGTGTGTGTGGATCGTGATATTAATTTCTAATTTTGTTAAGTAGAATTTTTGTCTTAATTAGTTCAAGGCATAATTCATGCATTATATATCATATTTTTGTGTTTATGGCAGTTGAAATATCAATTTGTCTGATCTTCTCACATTTTTAACTACATGGAATGATAAACTATTCTACTGTATGAGTACTTGTGAAAATATTAAATTTGCTCATTTTATACAATTTATATGCTTCTGTGAGCTTGCCTGAAATTTTACGGAGGATGTCAATAAATTATTCAAGTTTGAGTATGACCGTACCAAAATAAATCTGTTTTTGAGAGAGATATTTGTGCTCAGATGCGTTTGCGCCACCTAAGCTCTATAGAGAAAAGTCTGACTAGCTGGCCTTGCCCAGGATTAATCAATATACTTTGATAATATTTATGTTTTCTTCATCTGGCTTACTGGTTTTGGCTGCCTTAGTCTCACAAAATAACCATTGCATATTTCAGGTACCCATTATTAATACAAAGAATGAGGAAAAGGTCCAGTTGGAATGCCTCAGAGAAGACATAGACACGGTGCGTGCAAGGACTAGATTCATTTGCCGCCTGTTCTCATGCTTAATCATTTTGACTGGTACTATTGTTTCCATTACCATGTCAGCCTGCATTTTTGGAGGGAAAAGTATTCACTTCAGTAAATCTGTGGATGAACAATGCCAGCTCTAGATCTAGCACCCATTATGATCCTCACCACAACCTTCTATGCATAATTTCGGGAAGCAAGAAAGGTATATTAAATTACTGTTAATGTTGCCAGTATCAGCTTGTGCATCTGAGGTACTTAATGTTGTCTATGGATTAGTTAATAAACAAAGGCAATACTTGCTCACCATTGTTTTATCAACATTTTTAATGTACATAATGCATGCTTCACAATTTTTTGATATATGCCTCTTACATGTACCTGTCTAACTTGCTGGGATCAAAATGTTGCTTATCAGTTGTTTTATGGCCTCCTTCCGTGAGTCCAGTATTGTATCCTCTGCCGGTACATGGAGAATCATCAAACCACTGGTACACAATCTATCAATGAGAATATCTCAGTAACTTCGTTTAAACCTTACTTCGCTTAATTTGTTGGTTGTTTCTTGGAGTCACTTTATTTGTGACCATTAAATTTTACTCATTGGCAGTGCTGTTTCTTTAGAGAACCCAAATCTTCAGCTCTATCCAATGGCAGAGCATTTAGAAGACTACTCACAGAAGGTTAGTCTCCAAGCAGGCGATGCTCTTTTCATTCCGGAGGGATGGTAATGTTTTCTCCTTTCTCATTATTGACTAATTATGATTTATTGACTTTAATTTCCTTCAAAAACATTGTTTTTTATCTCCTAAGTTACTTAGCTGGTGCCATAGACTCACATTTTGAATGTGCTTGCTCTTCTCAAACTCTTTGTTTTTACTTGAATTTTTTTTCAGGTTTTAAATATGCCTGTAAAACTCTTATTCCAGGTTCCACCAAGTGGACAGCGGAAGCATAACTATTGCTGTCAATTTCTGGTGGCAGTCTGAAATACTATCTGGCATGTTAGAACACATGGATTCCTATTACCTGCGAAGGATATTGAAAAGGTTTTTCCTGATCTCTTTATTCATTCTGACTGCGTTTGCTTCCACATTAATAAACTAACATATTCTTCTCTTTTGTTTGTTTCGTATCAATTCAAGGTTGACCGACAAAGAAATGGTAAGAAATCCATGCTGATCTGTTTTTTGTTAAGTGAATACTACAAGATTTTACGATCTGAAGTGCTGATTTTATGTCTTACATGAATGGTTGTCCTTTCAACATGATTTCTATGTCTTCGTTTGTCCTTTTGACATGCTTGTGTCAAAGTGTTGTTAATTATCCTTTACTTGTATTGAAAGCTTTCTCAAATTTGTATGATAGCTAATCAGCTAAGGTTGAAGAGATTTGGATGAACCAAATATTAACTGACTTACAAATAAGGTGTTCAATATCTTATTGGACGTATTTGCAGATGCTTAACTGATACATACTCTCATAAACAAAATTTTAGTTGATTTTTTTTTTTTTGCTGGATGCAATACTTTGGGGGACTGTTAGTTAGTATACCACTGAGTGATGGAGTACCTGCTCTATGGTCAGTTTGCATGTCAAAGGAAATAGATTGCGAGTGTAATGAAAAATGGTTTTGTGTTAGATATAAGGAGTGAGTCTTGATGTTGCATGGATAATGTAGGACAAAAGAGGTTCTGGATTTTGTGATCGCTCGAGAATTACATTTGAGCACCATCTCAAATAGTGAAGCTGGGTCAAATAAATTGTAGCATGATATCGTTACTTCCTGTTCTCAAGTGATTCTTTCTTGAGTTTTCACTTAAAATTTGAGAACATTCATATCGCCGAAAAAGATTCAAAGCTGAAGAAATCTGATTGAGATGTAATGAAAGAGCTTCTTCATGAAAGCAATGTTTCTATATCATCTCAAAGGTCTTATCTTCGCCATCTTACCCCAATCCACTCTTTCTGCCATTTTTTGTCCTTAAGAAAGTGTCGGAGATGTTCTGACCTTAGACTGCAGAATATATCATGGGAATGGTAATAGGAACTAGTAGTAAACAAACAGTTCAATCAGAAGGGGAAGTGGACTTACATATTTGATTCATGCTTTTCTGAGGCATCTCAGTGAGCCCTGTCATATAGAATTGATTTTGGAAACCACCCTGTTATTCGATCTATGAGATAGTTTATTTGGAAAACTTTCTTTACCTTGTTTCTGAAATTAGAATGTACTAAGAGTCGTGTATCACACTCAGTGTCAACATTTATGATTTTAAACTCTGATTCCCACTCAGAAATATTTTATGGAAGTTATGTGTCTTATGATTGGTGAACAGAACTTTATTTTGCCGTATTTTTTAATTACCGTCGATTTGTAAATCAGAAATAGAAGGTTACCCTGAATCACTCCAAATTGAGTTTCTTCTTATTTGATTTTGGTCAGGATCGAATTCTATGTATGCATTCAACAACCTTGGGCGGGAAGGTACTCAGTTCAAGGGCACAATCTAGTGATGCAAATGCAGGTCCTATTTTTATTTCTCGTTTTGTCTTCAATCCTAAATAATTTCCTTTTACCTAATCTTGTTTTTGCTTCACTGGGAATTTAGTAACCTTTTCATGTTTCAAACATGGCAGACAACTGTGATCAAGGTTTGGATCCGAATCATCAGAAGATTATGTTGACTGGAAAGAATCTGGAAGAGAGTCTAAATGATCTGGAACCACATGCACTCAAGTCACTTCACGAACTTGTATCGTTAATCCATAAACGTGTCAACCAGAGCCAACCTGTAGGCATCACACCAGCCAAGCTGTCTGTGACTGGGGAGGTAGCTGAAGTAGAGGACATCACCAAGACAAGTTTGATGAACTTGAGAGAGGATCCAATTGCTACTATTGTTTGGAGTCTTCAACCGCATACCTTCAAAAGTGTGTTTGCAGTGATGGCAGTGAGTTTTTTCCAAATTTATATGCCCCTGCTTTTTTTTCCGAGAGAGTCTAGGTGTGGTGAACTAAATACATTCTCCTGCTTGCTTCCACAATATTAGTCGAATCTCTCTTAAAAATCATTATGAAGGTAACTTATTGTACATTCTGATTGGAGACTCACTGATGGGTTGACCGTGACTAATAAATGTATAATAGTTGAAATTCAAAATGACCAATAACAGAATGCATGATTAATTTTCTTCTTTGAACCTGGATCGAGCATGTTTACAAATAAGGAAACATCTATATGACCCGTTTGGAGGAGTACGTTGCAATACATTTTTCACCCAGGTGATTCCTGATTATGGTGATGAAGCTCTCCTGCTCAGACTGTTACTAATATAATTGTTTATTACAGCTGCAGTTATGGAAATACCTTTTTCATTGATGAGAAACTTGTTATTATTTAGAACTAAATAGGATCAATCTTCATTTCAATACAATAAAATGGTACAAGCTTCTGGAATGTTGGGCGGAGCGTCAGACAAATTAGAAGAGTTTTGCTCTTTTGTTTTCTTCTGTTCTGTATTGTTATCCTTTGTGGCCCAGAAGATTTTTGTTTGCTTGTTTAATTTGTCACTGGTGCATCTATGACTATGAGATTTCTCATGATCTTTATAGGTGCAACTCCTTTATTTCTAGTTGCACAAGCTATCCAATTTTAACAATTGCTGAACATTGAAATTGAGTTCCTTTAATCCTGCCTCTTCCTACCCTTCTTTTAGTGAGTTTTAGCTCTTATCCTTTTCAGCACAATTTTCCAAAGACACTGGAGGCTTTGGTATTACATGCACTAACCCCTGTGGGCACAGAAGTTCTAACCAGAAAATTTGAGCAGATGGATCAGATGGTTGCAGCTGATGATCAGTATATAACAATTCCTCTTTTATGGGTCTTTTGTTCTCCATGAAGTGCAGCATACTGATTTGATTTTAAATAATTTTTATGTTTTCAGGAGTCTATTTTACCAGAAATTTCATAGTGTATTTGATGACACTTCATCTTCCATGGAAGCACTTCTGAATGGGAAAGAGTCATTTGCAAGCCAGGTTTACTATTCTTTTACGTCCTTCTTTAACCATCCCTGTCTTACACCTCTTGGAGATAACAAATTTGTGAAACATGTTCTATTTTTCTCAGTTCTGCATGGATTGCTGGCATATGAGTTTGATTTTTAGAAATATGTTGATTGTATTTATAACCTAAATTGTACTTCCCTCCGCTCGAGTCTGGAAGAGGAGGCTGCAGTAACTGTTTCCATTGTAGAAATTGATGTTTTTAAGTGGCTGTTAAGAGCTGGAACTCTTGTTTCCTTGCCCTTCATAGCTTCAGTGAAGTTTGCAAATGTCAAGGTCGATTTTCTAGATAGCAATTTTCCAACTATAGGTTTCAAGACAATTTTGTTAGAACATGGTAGTTTTCGAAACTCATTATGCTCTGGCAGACCATAGGGCGCAGGCAGTATTGTGATCGGTTAAATCTTTTTGCTGTCAAGGATCAAAATATCACACTCCTGCTTAACAATTATTATAACATTTGGTGTGTTGTTTATTCAAGTTGATACGGTGGACTAGTTTTATGCTAAAATAAGCAAGGATGGTTCTGAAGACGGCCCTTCCATTTTTTCACTAAGTAACCTAACTACCAACTCAAAAGTGTAGGCTTTGTCATCTAAGTACTTTGCTTAGGCATGTTTCCATGTGCCAACCATAATTAATTGTAATTCTTGTTAAAGGTGCATGATTTACTTGATATTTTATCCAATATCCCAGGCTGACAGCTCTTTTTTGCAACTTTACAGTATTCTGTTTTGCTATTGCATTGCGCCATGTATTGTTTGTGTATGTGCTGCTGAAGCTTAGCTTGCATATTTCTCTACATTTTGAAATCCCATGGTTTTCATTCAGTATTATGAAGCGTGCAAATCTTCTTTTTTTTCCTTCCTAAATAAAGTTTAGATATTTGAAAGTGCTTATGTTGATAGTCTCAGGATTCTCTTTATGGTTTTTTCCTGCTACAGGCATTCAAGAATGTGCTGGTTCAACACTTGGGAATAGGGCATCAAAGGATGATGCTATTTCGTTGAGAAAGATGGTCTTTAACAGTCTTTGTTTGTGCACCACTTCAAAATCCAGATGGGGCTTCTTTTCTTTCTTTCAGATTATACACAAGTTCTCCTTTGCAACTCCGATGGTGAGTTTTGTATTTGTTTTAAATACATCTCTTTACTAATTCATTACACGATTAGAAATATAGCTGATTTAGTTAGTTGTATTTAATAATCCATATATTTGAAACAATTCACGCACATAACCTTCAGGTTCTACGCACAACATTTTCTTCCGATCGCCTAGGAAACACCTGTATTATTTTGTTCCCTCATCATGACTGTCAAAGAAGAAAATCAAAGTTCTCGGACAGCCTAAACGAAACCATGATTAAACAAAAGTCGCATGACAGGATTTAAAGTTTAAAATTCGATGTGGATGTAAAGATAAAGAGAGCTCAGAGTCCAACAACAATTATGTAAAATTATGCCTTCATTATGACAGACAGTTGCATATTCATGATTCCTTGTGAAAGTTCTGATGTCTGCAGCAGTGTTAAACATTTGAAGACAAAGTTTTGACATTAATAAGATAAGACAGCTGGACCATGTACTCATTAATCATTCATAGAATTCACCATTACATTGTGGTATTGACATATTCTCCTGATACTGACTGTGTAACATTACGATTTATGGATGACTATTATTAAGAATCTAAGATCATATATTCTGTAAACTGAATTGAGTTGCTATAATGACAGTTAATTTCTTTCACCAGGCATTTTATTTAGATAAGTTTTGTATAGCTTTAATTCGCCTTTTCCTTTGTCTTATTGTTTTAAGAATTTTGCTTTATTCGTTATCCACCTCTGAGAATCCTGAAAGCTATGAGAATATACAACTCTTTTAGTAGTCCTTTCCTTTTGGTTGTGGGTGGAGCCAAAATTGATATAACATTGTTGTTGAATTCAAGCTTGGGGATATCTTTATTCGTTGCCTCGGTGACAATCAAGGGCTCTTGTGGAGTACTGGATTGCATGGGGATTTGCATCAGCAGGTAAAAAGAGATAAAAGCATGAGAAAGAAGGTTGGTAATTATTGCTTGTATGAGAAAGTAGATGAGATTCCGTGACGAGATAGGACATGTGCAGCAAGTCTTTAGATTGGTGTGGAGTGGTAAAGATATGGATACACAGCAAGCAAGTAGAGAACAGAATGGAATAGAAGCTTTTGTTTTGTCTGTTGTGCACTGTGCTTGAGATGAAGATAGAGAGATGGCATCTTTTCCTACTTAGGCAAATGGTATGTATTGTACCTTAAAACGTCCAACTCACATACACTGATACTACTACTTTTCAAAAAGCTTGGATATACCAAAGCACCTTAGTTTTGCTTTCAGTTTTGTTCCTGGTCCATCCTTAATTCTCCACCTTTCTGTCATTTCTGGGTTGTTGAGAATATACACCTTTCAAACTTAGCAGCTTTCTTGCTTTCCATTTCCTTTTATTTTTACTTAAATTTGGAGTAATATACAGTTCATCAGGTATACACCCTCCCTCCATTGTTTATGAACTTATGGAGCTACTTTACGAGCTAATTTTTGTTCATTTGGTTATAAACTAGGACGTCTTAGCGATGCAGATACAGCGTTCGGCTTCTGCTCGACTATTTCCTCTGTAGTTTTGAGTCTGATTGAGTTGAAGGGGTAAGAAGCATTGAAAAACTTGTTGGTCCATATGTGATGATTGTAGTATCTAATACTACTCCACTATACTGCACTTTAGGTTGGGCCTAACAAGAACAGGGACGTGAGCACATAATTTGAGAAAGAAAGAAAGAGTGTAAATTTTAGGTAGATTGATTCACTGAGAGAATGTTGATCCCAATAAAATTTTATTACATTATTACATTACTACTTTGGATTTGGTTCAATCGAGAATGTCTTTTCATTAACCGTTGACATGTAGCATTACCATGATGATTATTCTCTTTGCTCCTTTATTTTTTGTACCACTGATTTCCGGACCACCACTAAACCATGCTCAAAAAATCCTATATACACATTGCATAATATTAGTGACTATTGACCCTTTATGATCACGCTTACACTAGGTTTTACAGCCTCGATTCACGCTTTAAAAAGGCTACAGTAACATTTCCTTTAGATTTTCTTAGTACAACTTGCGCAGTAACAATAAAAAGGTGAACAGTTTCCTTTTCAGGTTTCTAAAACCTAACCTTTAGAGCCCCTTGGTATGCATTACTCAATCTTTTACATGTCATTAATTTCTCTTCGGATAACACGAACTCGAGTTTAACAAATACCGTGTAAACCATGTAAGTCAGGGCAAATTGTCAAGTTCAACCGTGAGAAAAACTTAAATTGATATTACAGTGCTGGTGGATATGAGATTCGAAAGTGACATTATTATGGATGTGATCATCATTTTCATGATGACGAGAGTCAATAAATACGGACTAGTAGTGTATAGTTTCAGTTACCCATTCGGAATCTCTGTCTTGTACACGGACTGCAATAATAAAAAAGGGTACGTTCGGACGATGTGATATGTATAGTGGAGAAACAATCAAACTGTATATGATTACATTTGTTTGTTTCTACAGAGTTGTTTTTCGAACACGGACATGATTAACATTTCCGAATTCTTCTACTCGAACAAGTTTCCACACACTATTGAGGTTGCACCCTAAGTTTGTAATATGTCACGTATATGATTGAATGAATGTCCATTGATTTAATTGGTTCTGACAAATATCGACAAGTATAAGATAATTTGTATTTGCTTGTAATTAATACAAATATAGTCGAATTGCAATATATCATTACGATCCAGTGTATGGTGTATATATATATAAACATTTAAAGTAAGTCGAGTTTTGGATTGTGATATTGATACAGGATTGGACAAAATCACCAGATTAATGATTCCAAGCAAATCGGGTAAACACATTTTAGACATAATTCTAAAAGATAGGTAGTCCCAGAATTTGGAATTAAACAACCAAGGAATGTTGATAGTCATAATTAATCCGAAACAACTAACAAATTAGGCGCAAGTTCAATCTAACATGCCGATGCTGCAAAGAAAATGGTAAATGAAAATAGTCTTTCCCTCCTGTTTTTATATTTTCTTGAGAAAATTCCCTCATAGATTCTTTTTACTCTAATTTAATTTTAATAATCCGTTTAACTCTTGAGGGATCAAGAGTTTGATATGCAATTCAACAGTCACCCCAAGCAGCAGCAGTTTCCGAGCATGGTTGATGATCAACGAATCCAAACCCGACTTGATTATTATTATTATGATGATGATTCATTAGTGAATGGTACTCTACTCCCCCAGTGTACGGTATCATCTCTACAGTGCTGCAGGCACTGCCTCCACCGTGAACATCTTCACAGCCACCACATTGCTCAGTGAGTCCCATGAAGTCACGGGTGAGTGGGTTAGTGCTCTTCTGCCACGTGGCAGATGCATGCATGTCGAGGTTGGCCATTGTGGAGCTAACATAGCCAGATGCCCCCACACTGGCTGCCCTCTGGAGGAGTGTGGTGGCCGAGAGTGGGGGTATGGAAGTGGTCCCCACATGGAGCATGTTATGGAAGGGTGAGGCCATAAGGTTAGTTTGGTAAGGTGAGAGAGGGTTGATATGGAGCTGGTGGAGTTGTGGGTTTTCATATTTGATAGGGTTAGGGTATTGCGGAAGTGGGTCCCAGGAGACGGGAAAGTGGGGGTGGTGGGAGGAGAATGGGAAGACAGGGAAGGGCGATGGTGGTGGAGGCGGGTGGTTAAAGTGGAAGGTGGGTGGGTGGATAGGTGTGCTTGAACTTAGTTGAGCAAACAGTGGTGTGTTTGTGGCGGCAGTGAGTCTTGCACTTTCTTCGGCCAATGCATCACAAAAAGCCCTATGCGTGATGAAGCTGTCTTTCCTGTAATGTTCAAATTTTGGAGTACATCATAAACATATCATAATGAGTTCACAAGCAAACAAACACGATGGAATTCAATACAAGTGATGAAGAATCTCATCAAGATCGAATTTACAATCGAGTTAGAGCATACGTAACTCTAGTACACCATTTTACATAGCATGTGAATTCACACACGGATCCGTCACATTCTATTAAAAGGTGTGCCAATGGTCATACTGACATCTAAAAAAACTCTCGGAGTGTGGATAAACACTAAGCACAAATTTTGAATTCGATCGATAGTGACATACAGTAAATGCATCTAACATGCAACACCAAGATCACACATATAACAAGAATGCATTATAAGAAGGAAGGATTAGTAACCTGGAGAAAATGGTACCACAATCACATCGATACTCCCTAGTACCACAAGTCTTGGAGTGAGCTTTCCAATCAGACTGGACAGCATAGACCTTTGAACACTTCTCACATTTCCATTTCTTCTCAC
>JAYMSR010001437.1:0-10182 GCA_036897825.1 Plantago rigida
TAACAATTACAAACCTCTTAAAAACATTGTATTTTATGATAAGATTAACATCACATATTTAAATGTTTTACGTAAATGCATTAGAAGATTACGTATTAAGAAATTAAATTTCAATTATTTGTGAAAAACTATCAAAGTTAGCAGTTTGGCCGTTCCTAGTGGAATAATTACCAAAGCCACTGTCTCACCCTTTGTCAAGATAAAATTTCTTGTACTTAGGTTTATTGATTTTTAAATAAGTACATAGAAATATTGTATTACCTACATTAATGATATTTACAATTCAATATGTGATATTAATACACCATCTTTCACAAAAACTAGTTGTTTGGATAGTTACTATTGAAAAAGAAGAAGAAGTCAGTAGAATATATCATGGGAGTTACAAAAACAGTTGATTACCAAGAAAATATGAGCTAGGGAAAAAGAAAATGTAAAATATTTGTAAAATGCGTTCCGTTAGAGTTATTGTACATGTTGCTTTATTTAGCTCACCTTTTTTGTATTTAAGTGCGTAAAAGAACTTTGGCTTATGATTGTATTTTAGTTTTTTCCCTACTTGAACTCATATATCTAAGCCATGATGCTTTTTATAACCGTAGTTTTTTTTGTGATAGTCCATTTATAAGTTCGAGTTACACTTCATGATAAGAGTTGAACACTCAGCAAAAAGACCTCCTATATCCAATTTAACAAAAAATAGAAAGGCATAGGTTCATAATTCCACATACAAAAAATAGAACTCTTAAAATGTTACCAAACCCTTGCATCATGTGACATGCTGACAAGGAGCGTGTGACGCACTGTAATCTCTGCCTAAACTCCTCTCTATATATCTTCACTCCCATATTGTTCCTCATCTTCTCATTCCAATTCCACCTCACTCAAAAGACTCCATTGCTGGTATTTAACTTCTTTGTCATGCTAGCCATGGGTGAAGGGCTAAACCAAGAAACCATGTGGGAAGGTGAAAACTTGTGGCCATTTCAAAACTTCCTAGGGGTCGTAAAAGAGGATGGAAGCAAGAAGTTGGACATGAGCATTAGTCCTGAAGTTGTGCAGGAGGAGAAAGCTGATGATCAAAAGGAAACGCCACCTTGCCCTCCACCGGCAGACAAGGGCAGAAAGAGGGCTGCAGCAGGCAAAAAGGGCGGTCGAGGCGGAAAAGGAAAAGGTGGTGGTGGTGAAGAAGTTGATCATGAGCTTCATATATGGACTGAAAGAGAAAGAAGGAAAAAGATGAGAGATATGTTTGCTAGTATTCATGCCTTGCTGCCTCAACTCCCTTCAAGGGTAAATCTTTCTTCTAATCATTTTTTAAACATTCTTTTTAAAGAAATTCTAAACTTATTTGTTTTGGTTGTGTTCAAACTAGGTCATATCATCCCACTTTTCTTGAACCCTTTTGCCTCTTTTTTCTTTCCATTTCTAATGAGCAAATCTTTTTGTTAGTTTCTTGAAAAAGACATATCTAAAATAATTATAATTTGCACATGCCGCATTTGCAATGAACAAATATTTTCTCCATTCATGAACAACAGAACAAGCTTCCCATTTGCCATTTAAATAGTCTCACCCGAAATTCTCATTTTTATTTTTCATAATTGAATTCACTAAACCACTTAATTAGAACCTAGTAAATTAGTCATATTTACAACTTTACTGATACACTACCAATATCTTTTTTCAATGTTGACCATAAAATTAAATGAAATCCTTATTACCGGACACATGAGTAATTAATAGCTATAGACCAAAATGTGGGTCTTCTGTCAAAATCAAGCTTCTATTTTCTCCTGCAGTACTTAACAAAGATTCTATTTCTTCTGTTTTTGTGACTCAAGACATAAAGTACTGCCACTGATTTTCTGACCTTACCAGGGAAAAGGTACAAAAACAGTATTAGCAAATTTATACACTTCTATACTTTGTTCAGCACATACATTCAACAATTTAATATATCCATACATTTCCTAGATCTGATAATCAAATTCGGTATCACAGGAAATTTCGCTTCGCGATTTATTTCTTAATTTCCACGGTTATAAATTTCTCCTGCAGGCAGACAAATCCACAATCGTAGATGAAGCAGTAGTCCACATAAAAAAGCTACAAGAAACTGTCCAGGACCTAGAGAAACAGAAACTTGAAAGGTTCAATGGAATCATAACCAACAACTCCATAATTTCTCCACACAGTCTTTTTCCATCAAGGGAGGCCTTTATAGCCGAGCAGACAAGTAGCATTGTTACCAACCCAGTGCTTCCAGGGACAGCTGAGATGCCGTTCGTGTTCAAGACATGGTCATCTGCTAATGTGGTGCTGAATGTTTTGGGCCGAGAAGCCCACATGAGCGTTGTCAGCACCAAGAAGCCTCAGCTTTTGACAGGCATTTGCCTTCTGATGGAGAAGTACAAGCTGGATGTGGTTTCTGCTGAGGTTCATTCAGAACAGAATAGGCGCATCTACATGATTCATGCTCATGTAAGTCCAAAATTTCCATCTTTAATTATAAGTTTGTTTATGCATACACACACTACTTCCTCCGTCCATGACAAGCTTCCGATTATGCCATTTTAGTCTTTCCACACAAAGCTAATCCCGGGATGGAGGAAGTGTGTATTAAGTATGCCAGTGTTTTCTAGTATACTCTGCAAACACTCACCAATTTAAATCTTTACTTGATTTTGCTTCAATAAATCACTTCACAGTAATCTATGAAGTTTGGCATCTAGTAAATTTCTTGGAAGTAGAATAGTAACAAAGTGAAAGTTGTTAGGAAATTATGTTATTGCTTTAGTAATCATTATTAGCTATTAGAGAACACATAATATAGATGCATAAGCTTCCCAGATCATGCATACTTACACTAGTAGAAAAGAAGAACAAAACACGGTGTAACATTGTTTCAAATTTGTCACTCTCGCCTCGCTGATTGTCAGTGTGGCGTTTAACTGCATACACCTCGTGGTATGGGATATAATAATTGGTAAATGGTCACGGAAATCAAATTTTATTCCAAATCATACGGATTTACATACTGTAAATGCACGCAATTCACTCCAAGATTGTCCAATCATTTGCAGTAACGCCCAATTAGTGTGACAGCAGGTGTTTTATTGCATACTAATCTTGGAATTGTGTACTATGTTAATAACTTTTTGTGAAATTGACAGGCAAATGGAGGTTCAAATCTGTTCCAGCAGGCATTTCCGGTGGAAGAGATGTACAAGCAAGCTGCTATTGAGATAATGGCATGGGTCAATTCTTAATTTGCCAGCAGATTAATTAGTAAAGTCATTGGTTATTGTACATTCTTGATCATATATGTACAGCTAGTTAGTTAGCTAGCTAGTATGAGCAAAATTATGTCATTTTCTTTATGTTTTCGGACATTCGTATTTCCATAGCATGGTTTCAAGATCAATCAATTTTAAGATGGTTTCTATGTAGTCTGCCAACTTGATACCAGGTGTGAGGCATCATATATTTAAGACTTTTAAAACTAACCAGTCTGAAAAACTTAATAAAATGCGCAATCTACTGGGCCAATAGTCACGAAAGATAGTGTGGCCCAACGATTTATTGCACCTCGATCGCTGGCAGTATAAATTCCGAATTAACAGCCGAGATCACAAATGCAGAGTTAAGAATGTTTTAAACTCTTTTGAAACAACCTCTAAAGCACTTTCTGCTCAAATGCTTTCCAAGTATTTAGAACTGTATAGGAACAATAAGATTTAAAGGAAAAAACAGAGGAGATAAAGAAGGTAATAAATAATTGAACACAAACTATTACTTCAAAAAACTCAACCAGTACTTCTGAACTTTATATGCCTAGTATTAATTCGAAAAACTAATGTACCATGAGTAGAGTAAAACTTCTTTAGGCTTTCCCATTTAGAGATTAGCGTCTATACAACGGTTTGCGACTTATCATTTATCTTAGTTTTAGAGGTTATGCTTTACCATTTTAGAGTTCAAGGTTTATTTCTCAGGGGTTTAGGTCTTGTCTCAGTTTACAGCATATCTCCTCCAGGCATCGCTGACTATAAGAAGATGGCTAGAGGAGCTATGCATCCCTCCTTAATTTGAAAACACAACTGATTGCTCCTCCTTTACTTGGTTGGTGTCCGCATGATTTGAAACAAAATTTGATTTGCATGATCATTTACCATAATTTTATCTCACACCCCGAGTCGTATGCAGTAAGTATGAGTGCCATGGTGACAAGAACGAGTGAGGCTAGTGACAAATGTGAAACAACTTTACAGCGTGCTTTCTGCATTTCAACTTATATGTGTGAGTATGCAGGATTTGAAAACTTTTCTATGCTTCCCAACAAGCAGATGCATCTAAATCATATCCATGTGTTACCTAAAAGCTAATAGTTTATAAAGCAATGCCATGATTGTCAAACTTTAGATAACTGTGAAGTGTGAAATAAAAATAGTTTTTAAATGCATTTGGTGAGTATTTGCAAAGTGTTTAGTTGAATAAGCTGAAAAATCAGCTTATGATGCGATTGATTCTTTAAAGCTGCAAAATCAGGAAGTGAAGTCTGCAAAGAAAACTCTTGCTTCAGAAAAAGTTGATTATGACCAGCTTTCACAGAAACTCACTTATTATTACAGAGTCACTTTCACCCAGCCTGATTTCGTAAAACCTGTTTGGTAAGTGAAGTTACTAATTGTGGCCTCCACGACATGTAGGTTGAGGAACGACAGGTGACAGTGGAAGAACTGCATGATACTGATGAAGTTTTTTGTATTGGAACAGGAGTTGCGGTTACACCAGTATGCAGCATTAGCTACCTCGATAAAAGGTTAATTTTTCATCCTAGATTTATCAACTCTAGCTTCATGAATCATGATGACATATAACTAGGCGAAACAAATGTCAAATAGAACCTTACCTTTTCTTTTAGAGGTTCTAGTAGTAATGCAGATCATATGTTCACCATGCAGGGTAAGTTACGGAAGTGATGGCGTCGGTGGCGTGACACGACAACTCTATTCCGTGCTAACGAGCATTCAGATGGGACTCGCAGAGGATAAAATGGGTTGGACTGTTGAGCTTAAGTAGGCAGACTTAAAAATTGGATGATTTGATCCTTTTGTATTGGGTCCTTTGCAGTTTGCTTTCTGATATGTACTACTTCTAATTTGTTGTTACAGTCTACGATTTCTATTTGAATTTCCCAGATGCGGTACATAGACAGATCTTGTAAGTTGATAATTGGATCAATGCTTGTTAGTGGCTGCTAATTGTAACTTGTAAAGTAAGGTTAATTGCAACAAATTGAAGAAAATTTTCCACAAGGGGCTGCTTGGTAGGAATGCAATTACAAATGTAGTCAACCATTGAACAATTTAATTGTGAAGCACAAATAGTTTCATGAGAATACACAAAACTAGAATCAATCATATGACTACAAATCCGACAAATATGATCAAATTCTTGCAAAATCTATTGTTTGTTTGCATCATGGCCCTTGCTAAAGAAACAAGGGAAGTAATCCGAGTACACAACTTCCTTATACACCGGCTTCTATTTGTCCTCCAGCACTTCTAGTAGAGGACCAATAACAGCATTAGGCAAAGGGTTCACAAAGACTGGCACCAAGACACTGTTTTTTCTCCCACTCCCTTGATATGCCTAGCTTGTACAACAGAGATAAATATACCATTTCAGATTATGCTTCGGTCACACGAACTGCATACTCAATAGTAACAGTATCATATTTGTGGTCAAACTTCATTGGCAAGTTCGTCCCTCAGCCTTTTCTCAAGCTCTTCTCTGGCCTTTACATTTTTGGACAGGCATCTCTTTTTTTTTCAAATAAGCTAATTATATTACAAGGTACCTACTACTTATTGTCTTCCGCATCAACCACCTTAACTACTTTCAATAATTGACGCTGCATCTCTTAAAACATCCTTGTCCTTATGGTTTACATCATTCATTTTAAGGAATAAGCCAGACTGTGTTATCAACTATGCTTGCAACCCAAATATATGAGCTGATTCCCTAGATATCCCTTTGCCGAACACTAGCTCAAATTCTACTTCTTTCAATGGCGGCGCGTGTTTGTTTTTAACAATCTTCACAGCAACTTGGCTTCCTATAACCTGCAATGCAACACTAATTATTAGTTCTACAATAACTCCTTTTTCATATTAAACGATGTTAAACTTTATCACAAGTTACCTACAAGAACTTCCAGGTTTCAAAAATCAATGCCACTATGCCAGAATCAAATAGAACTAACACGGTAGTTATAAATCTCATCTATGCTAATGCATCCGGATACTATAGAAGAGAATGTTAGTCCTATTCAGAACTTACAGAAGTAATGTAACTACTCAGGGGGTCAGAATGAAACAGAAACATATGCAACTCGGTAATAAATAAACACCAAGTGCAATGCAAGAGCACCTCATAGAGAAGAAGTCTAACGGAGAGCTCAACAGATATATCAGTTTTACTAGAGTACCGCCTAAAATTAATAAAACGCAAATACTTAAAAGCCAGTATATAAAAAACCCAATTTTTGTTTTTTCAGGTGATTGTGATGTATATTATTTTGATTTTTCAATATTTTTCAGGTTTTCATATATTTTGACTTTAAAAAAAAGAAAAACTTAATTATTTATTAAAGGATTGTAATAATTCTTTCTATTTTTTCCCCTCATCTTTTATTTTGAAAATCTTATGACAACTTTGCCAAGAATGTGCACTTGTAGAACCAAAAATCCAATTCACCCCTAAACTCATCATGTCGATATTGTGGATATTCAAATCTTTATGCACACAATTCTTTAAGAAACCAGAACATTTGCAAAGCCAACCATCCACTGCATGTATAAACATCAAGCCTAACATTGTGCAGTAGACAGTTATTTATTAAGGTTTAGACAGAAAGGAAAAATGAAGAGCCACGGAGTTTTATCTTGCTGGTGGTGGTCAGTGATGATGATGATGATGACCGCGCTTTAAGAGCAGTGCAGCTGTGTATTTTTGGACCTGGAAAAGCTCCGAAGGCAAGGTGTTACGATCGGTGCGTGATTGACCATTGTATGCATTTTGGGTCACCTCCCTAAGTTAGCCTACCTTGTACAATTGCTTGCTATAAAGCTTGCCATGGTATTCCTCCTCAGGCCAACATGTTCTACTCAACTAAAACATAGTCCAATTACCTACGCTGTAATTCAACAAGACTAGCCACCAACTATGAACGGAGCAATCTCGATCTACAAGTTTATTTTCTTTATATGTTATATTTCTTCAGCGCCCTCTTTTGCCTGGATGTCATAAACAACTCCTATCAATTTACAAGATGATCGTCGAATTCTTGTAAAAGTCATGATTATCCTTATATAAAGAAAAATCATATCCCTCCCATTCCAAGTGTATGCACGCTCACCTTATTTATACTACTGTAATGTGAAACAGAAACACATTATTGAAGAGAATCTTAATCGATATATTCTGAACTCACAGAAGTGAAACAGAAACGCATGAACTTGGTACTAAATAAAAACTAAGTGCAATGCAAGAGCACCTCACAGTGAAGTCTAACGCATACCTTCAACAGAAATATCAGTTTTAAAAAGAGGTACAGTCAAAAAACAGTAAAATACAAATTAATTCAATCCAGTAATGTACAAATGGAGAAGTGAAGAAGAAAACAACCTTGCGCCCGATACAAAATCAAGGATCTTTGAAAACACAAGTAATGGTATATCCCAAGAAATGAGCAAAGATCAGTACCTCATCTCCTCTCTTGACCAGCCCTGTTCTCCTAAGACTTAAACGTACTGACGCATAAAACTTCAAGGAATTCCCGCCAAATGTAACTCCAGAAGTTCCCCGAACCTACGAATGAATGAAATTCATCATGTAGAGAACTAAACTCAAATTATAATTATAATTGAGTTATTAATATTCACCTAGATGAAAAACTACACTCTCATAAGACCAAAAGAATATTTAACAGCCTCTATGTGCTTTATGAGGGGAGTTAGAGGCGATAAATAGAAAAACTAAGAACCTCAAATTTCTTGGCGCAGCAGATGGTTGGTGTAATTAAAGAGCCAATTGGCCAAACCAACATATGATATATCATGGTCTAAAATCTCAGCAAAACGGAACGAAAAGTACAGAAACGTCTCGGTTTGTCAGCTTACCGAGATTAATTTGCATGGATTTTGAAGTTGATAAAAACACTTGAAATATTTTCCTACTTTAAAAAGTTCATTTTTATTTGAGAAACACTATGAAGCATTCCAAAAATATTTCGTAAAGTACCAAAATGTTTCCTTCTCTCAGGAAGATTTTAATCAATGGATATATCTACCTATCTTAACATTCATACTGCAACAGGAAGAAAGTCATAAAAAACTTCTGTTATTAGGATAGGGAATGACTTATTTAATTGTTAGATACTAAGTACTCCCAAGTAGCAGAAGATCTCGGAGATTAAATAAGTCAGGCGTATCATATAAATTCACCAGGACGATATACATACATAATGCAATAAAAAGTCAGAAAATCTTGAAAGATAATTGAGAGGCATAAAACTTTAAGGCTAGTACCTGATTTGTGAAAATAAGTATCGCCTTTCTAAGAGATAGGGAGTGGGTAATTTTGCGTAGTGCTTGGCTCATAAGCATAGCTGGCACTGCTAGGTGACCATCCACTACTGCTGTGTGACCATCCACCATTTTTCCATCAAGATCATGTTCAGGGACCAGGGCTGCTAACTAGAATGGAAATTTTGCAAAACTGGTATGTGTTAAGACTTAAGACAACATTATCATTCTAGGTGACTCACCACACTAAGTTCTAAGTGGAAATCATAATATCATATGATCTTACTTACGTTATCTACAACAATGACATCAACTGTACCATCTCGGATTAGGTTATCCACCAGAGTGAGCGCGTGCTTACAACCAACAGGTTGTTGGAGAAGCAAGTTTTCAGTTTCCACTCCAACAGCCTCAGCCAAAGATGGGTCAAAGACATGCTCAGCATCAATAAACGCACAGGAGCCTATGGCAGGAAAGCGGAAAGCAAGACCCCAAACTCAGGACTAAGCCAGTATTGTATGTCCAAGAAAACAATCCATCATTAGGGTAGATTGGCAAAAATAGCAACATACCTCCTTGTTTTTGTGCCTCGGCAATCACTTGCAAGGAAAGAGTTGTTTTTCCTGAAGCCTCTGGACCATATATCTCCACAACACGTCCCTAAGATAACTCAAGTTCATGATATAACCAAATAAATCATTGACAGAAACCTAGCTGGAATGAAAAAAGTATCTTGTCATGCCAGATCCAGAAGCGAAAAATTATGAACGTGCAGAATAAGACCAACTACATCAATGTCCCCTAACTTTACAACAATTCACAGAGCCAATGATTACGGGTAAACCACACCTTGGTGCCCGCATAAACAGTTATGATACAATTAGCTAAATTAACATCTTATTCTCATCGGGAGATAAATGCTTTCACACCACCTCTTAAGCAGTGGAGTAATGATTTTAACATATATCACACAGCTGAACAATGAAAACTGCGAAGTGCACAAAATCATATTGACAATACTGCATAAAATGTAAGATACCTTCGGAAGTCCTATCCCCAATGCAATATCCAAAGCAAGCGATCCAGTCGATACTACAGGAGTTTTTTCCTGAGGAACAGAACGACCAAGCCACATGATAGATCCTTTTCCAAAGGTCGTTGTTATTTGATCTATAGCAGACTTCAATTCAATGTCTTTCTTGGACATGTTCTTTTCACCAGAATCACTAGCATCCGACTTTGTTTTCTTTTTACCTTGAGAAAAATGAAAGCTATTTTACCTCACTCACATAAAGTAAAACTGAAGTCTTAACTCAAAGCAACCCACAAGGATTACGTATACAATAACACAGAAACTCAAGCAGAAACTATAAAACAACTGTTGGCAAAGGCTCATTGATAACGGAAGACAACAAGACCGATAATCTCTTCAACATGTGCAAAAATAAAATAGTGACTGATCCTCTTGAGCCCACATTCATGCACTAAAAGTAAACTAAAGTTACAATTTTCCACTCCACGGTCTAGTCATCATATAACTATAACCAGATTTCTGAATGGCATGGTAATAAGCAAGCGAATAGATCGA
>JAYMSR010001438.1:0-10173 GCA_036897825.1 Plantago rigida
ATAATTTGATGTAGTCGGTACACTCGTTTGTCCGTCTTGTGTGTTTTAGTGTTAAGTACCGGTCCAATTGATCTTTCAATAACTAAGCCTTATTTAATCAGCTAGCCAAGATTTTCTTTCAAAGCTGAGAAATGTGATAAGTAGGTCTCTCAAAAATCAAAATCCACAAGTCATTGTTGAGGCATATCCAGACAAATCAACCTAATCCGAAAAATACTTGCATATGTATGAATGGTTATTGGGTGTGAATGGTTCAAATGTAATGTGTCGAGTGGTGCATTTGAAGTAGTATAGGCTATGAAAAACTCATAGACCTGGTCTATAACTATTCTTCACACGCTACAGAAGAACAACGGAAATCACTTTAAAAAGGGTCGGTGGTCATGAGGCCTAGCAATTATATTACCATGAAAGAACAACCCCACGAATATCATCAAAAGCTTAGGTGTGCCTCATTAATACTCCTTTGATCATGATTCTTCAACAACAACAACATAGAGGCCCAAAACTGGATAATATATGGCGACAATTCATTTCAGAGATCTATGGTTCTCATTCAACTGCTAGGGTCTCCCTGATAATATCCAAGTTTCAAGCAGGTGCCAAAATCATTACAGAACTAACTAATAACTGTCAAGATTTGGTTTAACTTGTCTGAAAAAGTCCAAACTCTGCTTAGTTAGAAAGTAGCAGGTACTTGGTTGGCATATAATCACGACTGATATACTGAACTTGTTCCTAATCCTAACACTATGTTAGATGTGAATTCAAACTAAACTATATCATATGATGAGATGAAGAATCTGCCAAGGAGTTTGTATACTCTGCACTACTTGAGGTCCCGGTGGCATCTACGACAGGACCCTCCAGCCAATCCTCTAATAAGGTTGTTGGTCCATCTCAAGATTTGAAAACATTGCAGATTCTTAAATCACTACACTAATTTAACTCAAGTCTTGTCCTTTAAATGCCTACTACTCTTGACCTCTCATACTTGTTCATCATGGACCTCCCCACCATTGCCATCAACTTCAGGACCATCCTATTCCTATATCCAATCACACGTTTTCATTTTCATATTCTTGTTTCATTCTCCAACGTAGTCGCCTACAGAAGCTTAAAAAACCAGACCCAAAATGGGATGTGGGCACGGTCACAGGCACTGTGAAAATGAACTTTTCACCTTCCCTCCAATTGCTTTCTACTATTGCCCCTTAAATAACAAATTAGCTGCATAACCTTTCCAAAAAAGTTCACGGCATATGGGAAAAGGTACCTTACTTTAAAGGGAAAGTAGGAAGATAAAGAGAAACTCACTCAACCCGTGTCATCTTTCAGTACCCCTGCTATATATACATATACTCCCATTCTACACTTCTCACCACCAAAAGTTCCAAAAGGAAATAATAATAATAAAGAGCTTCATCTCCAGAAACCAAATGCCGTATTCGTGTTCCAAGAACTTCCTACGCCGCTTCTGCATAGAGGAGTTTCACATGGACACACGAACCCAAAGCGGGTTCTTCTCCAATGATCTTATTCCTTCCCTTGGAGCTAGAATTAATCAAGCAGTAATACTAAGAAAGCGCACCGTTTCACCATTTGATCCACGATACAGGTGAGTGGTGACAACTATGCCTTGGATCTTTTCGGGCTTAAAGAGTCAAAGAGTGTTGCACAGAAGCCACTGATTCTCAATTTCTTTTTCCTTTTACCTTTTTCAGGGCATGGGAGATGTTCTTGATTCTCTTAGTCATATATTCGGCATGGGCTTGTCCATTCGAGGTTGCATTCTTTCACTGCAAGCAAGATGCCATGTTTGTCGTTGACAACATTGTCAACGGCTTCTTCGCCATCGATATTGTTCTTACTTTCTTCGTGGCATATCTTGATAGCCAGTCATATCTTCTGATTGATGAACCCAGAAAAATCGCCATGAGGTAACATATATACTGCTTGAGCAGCTTTTTTTGAAGCCAATGGAAACTGTATGAGTTCCTGAAAATGACTCTGCTAATGCCAACAGGTATTTATCCACCTGGTTCATTTTTGATGTATGCTCAACAATACCATTTCAACCTCTCAGCCTCCTCTTCACAGATCATAACGATGGAATAGGCTTTAAAGTGCTAAATATGCTACGACTGTGGCGTCTCAGGCGAGTCAGCTCCATGTTTGCAAGGTCTGCATCACTCTTGAGTATACATTTACAGCTGCTTCATGAAAGCAGCGGCTGTTGGGAGTTCCGCTTCAATTTGCTTTCTTTTTGTTTTATTAAGAAGCATAAGAATTTTTTTGCAAACACTTCAAGTTGTTTATTGGCCCCACAACCAGAAAATTCTTCATGAATACTATTCCAAGTATCATTTGTCTTTCAGTTCATCTGAGCCTTCTACATGCAGGATGAGACATGTTCACTACTAACTGTGATTTGCATTCCTCCAGGCTTGAAAAGGACATTAGATTTAACTATTTCTGGACTCGCTGCACGAAGCTTATATCTGTAAGTTCTTCGTGGTTCTTACTTGTAACATATCTAATCCTCATCTAAAATGAGCCAGCATCAGCCAACTAAAGTCAACATTCAATCTCATCCAGGTAACATTGTTCGCCATACATACCGCTGGATGCTTCAACTATATAATTGCAGACAAATATCCTGATCCAACACAAACCTGGATTGGTGCTGTATACCCCAACTTCAAGCGAATGAGCCTTTGGGACAGATATGTAACTGCAATATATTGGTCCATTGTGACTCTAACAACAACAGGTTATGGGGATTTGCATGCCAATAACACAAGAGAGATGCTCTTTGACATTTTCTACATGCTTTTCAACCTGGGATTGACTTCTTATCTGATAGGAAACATGACAAACCTTGTCGTGCACTGGACCAGCCGAACCCAAAACTTTGTATGCTCTCTCCTGAAAAGCTTCATTAGTGCCATTTTTACTCGCATATACATATATACAATATCATATGATAACCAGTTTACCTCCATGTAACGTGAAATTGTGTATTACCAACTTCCGTTCCCAAAAAACAGGTGCAGAACGGCTTCCTCAGAACATTACTTTCACAAAATACCTCCCATCAAAGAGGTTCTTTTACACTCCTTTTATGAGAATGGGATGGTATTCTTTAAACTCTTTAATTATCAGGAAGTAAATTGGCTAGTTGACGAATATCAGGGGGAACCTTTTCCACCTACAATCTTGGGAGATTGAAACTTTTAGTTACTAAAAGAGAACTGTTAAGCCCTTGCAGCTAACAATGAGAAACTATTTGATGCAGAGAGATGCAATAAGAGCTGCGTCAGAATTCACAAAAAGGAACCAGTTGCCCCCTCGTGTTCAAGATCAAGTTATGTCACATATATGCCTCAAGTTCAAAACAGAAGGGCTGAAACAGCAAGAAACCTTGAATGTGCTGCCGAAAGCGATTCGTTGCAGCATTGCACATTATTTATTCTATCCAGTTGTTCAGAATGTCCATCTCTTCCATGGGGTTTCCCAAGACTTTCTCCTTCAACTGGTACTCTTATCTGCTAATCATGCTTAGAGACATTTTTCCTCTTGTATAATACAGTATTAAGTATTTGATAACAATATTTGCAACATTTTCAAATCTGTCTTATTTACTGATAGGTCCCAGAAATGGAAGCTGAGTACTACCCTCCTAAAGAAGATGTAATTCAACAAAATGAGGCTCCAACACATGCATACATAATAGTCTCAGGAACAGTGGTAAGTGAAGGAAATTTCTTAAGCCATCCATTTACCTCTTGGTCCTGAGAAATCTTGAACAAGCGTGGGTCCCATGACATTAACAGTCGAGGTTTCCTAGGATCCGGGTAATTTCAAAATCTCTCATCTATGCTTATTTTTCCTTTGGCAGGAATTTGTTGAAAAGATAAATGGGCACGATCAGGTAAAAGTTCCCGCACCAGCTTCACCAATATGATATAATCAGAAGATCTTAAACAGAGACGGACTACAGAAAACTAAATCATTTTTCTGATATGCATGCAGATTGTGGGGAAGGCTTCTACAGGGGAAATGTTTGGAGAAATAGGAGTATTATGTGGAAAGCCTCAGCCTTTTGGGGTTCGAACCACTGAAGTTTCCCAAATACTACGGTTAAACAAGATCACATTTTTGAATATTCTCCAACTAAACCCAGAAGATGAGCGCTGTGTTATGAACAATCTCATCCTGGTAAGCTTATCAAGAGTTATTTCATAGCTCAGGAATTCTTTTATTTACTTCTTCTTTTGCTAAAACTGAAATTCTAATTCGTTTTACAGAAACTGAAAGCATGGAAAGGTTTCAACATTGAGGGCCACCAAGATCCTAGTATGATCCCCAATAATTGGACCGATGAACAAGTCAAAGGAGATTCCAACAGCAATATTGGAGATGAAAATAATTCCCACACAAGTGTAATGAAAGATGAAGCGATTGTAGATATTTCAAGTGCAAATGTATTGAATTCGAGAAAATCAAGAAATAATAATACCAAAGTTAGCGAGATTGATGTAAATTCATCTGCTGTGGATGGTGAAACAGCTCTTCATATTGCTGTCCATCAGGGGCATCTGGAAATGATCAAGATGCTGCTAGAAAGAGGAGCAAATGTAAACAAACCAGATGACAGAGGTTGGACGCCCATAACACTAGCAGAGCAGCAGCCACACACAGGCATATTTGATCACATATCAAATCATGAAACTGGAAGAAAATTAAATGGGGCCAATCATTCTATGAAACATACACGTGAGAGTTTAAGTAGTTTTAGACATTCAACTAGCGTAGAAGCAGTATCATCAGTGAAGAAGAGAGTCACAATCCACAAGAAGTTTCAGAAAAGCCAAGTTTCAGAGGAACAGCTTGCGAAGCTAATAATTCTACCTGATTCTCTCGGTGAGCTGCTCAGGATAGCAGGTATGCTTTAATTCGTCCTGTACACCCAACGGAAGATCATTATGATGCAGATGTCTTTACAGTTTAATTAGAACTAGACACACTTACCATGCCAATACATCTGATCGTTGCTTTCCTGTCAAACTGCAGGTAAAAAATTTGGAGATGACAGTCTTGCAAAAGTAGTAAATACAGAGGATGCAGAAATAGACGACTTAAGTGTCGTGCGAGATGGGGATCATTTGTTTCTTCTTCCAAATCAATAGTGAGGGAGTAGAACATAGAGCGAGCTAACAATTAGAAAAGATTATGATATCCAAATGCATAGAACTAGGCAGGTAATTCAAATAGTTCTCTAATATATTGATTTAGTCGTAACAATATTCCATGTATTTTTGAAGTAAACAGCAATGTGTAATCAATTACATGGTAGCCTCACAACTTGCTAAGTGTGTAAGATTCTATCTAACTATCATGGGGCAGTAACTGTGGTTAACAATAAGTGAACTTTTGGAAGTTCTATATGCAGACTGCAATAAGAACAGTGTGTAAAATTTCATACATATTCTTGGAAGAATTACTGAAGAGAGCAGAAGTTCAACCAAGTTTACACTCATTGACATGCTGCATACGCACATCATCTGATATTTTCTACCCGGATGCTTCAAAAAGCTGGTTGAGCCATTCAAACCTGGCAAAGGAAAATCCTGCTTCTGTGCTCAAAATCTTTGATCTCGGGGCAACCATCAATTTCTTCTTACAGTGCCTCCAATAGGAAAAGGATGAGCTTCTGTATTAAATACATACTCATTCAGTGGAATAGCATTTGTGTCACCAAACAACAAATATAAGTACTTTAGTGTTTCGCCCAGAAAAAATGTCTCCATCTTATCCCTTCTTTGAGGAGGAAGAACAGTAACATCATCCAGTGCAGTATAACCTCCAGATTCAACCTTTGTATACTTCTCAAATGACTCAAAGATCTCCCAACCCCAATCACGATATCTGTGTGGGTAATGACAATATATTGAGTAATGAGATAAAATGAATTCAGGTACATGAGTATTCAGTGCAGTAAAATCACTTTGGTGAAAAGTCGTCGGAAGACTAAAAATGTATCCACATGATGAAATTTTATAATCACACGTTCAACAATCAGTTCAAGTTTAATAAAAAAAATTCATTTACACTTGTATATTTTTTTTTAGAACCAAGAGCTTACTTATTATTATCCAAAAACCAAATAAGTACAAAACCGATCCAAGGATCCAGGTATGATCCAAGTATCTTTTTTTACACTTGTATCTTGAACGTATATACTTACATAGAATTGCATTTTTGGAACAAAGTAATCCCATGACAATATTAGTAAACCCATGGGCTAGCATGAATGTGTAAGTGAAACTTGAAAAATAACCAAGATTAAGTCGCACGAATAAATGCAATTGATGTTGAAAGAAAAACTCTGTCGAAAATTGCAAGATAGACAAATTTATGTACGTACTTTGCATCTTCTGTGATCCGGAACAAGACAAACAAAGATTCAACAGTTTCAGGACGCAAAAGATTGTGACGATCAGCAGGTTTAATAACTATGTCATCCACATACTTCGAGTTCTTATTCCCACCACCAGGGCCACCTTCATTATGCCCCTGCTTATAAAAACTTATGAGAATCAAGAAGCAGGAAAAAGGCAGAATCTGTTGGATTGCCCCAAAGAAAGATAAAAGCCCATTGGAAAGAAGATGGCAAGCAAACACCTGTGCTTTTGAAAACAAGCCTACCTCCATGTTAAAGTATGCTATTTCTGGAGCAAGACCGGTTGAAGTTACAGAATACATCTCAAAACATGTCTTTGCCAGATCTTCAGCAAGCTTCAAATTTTCAAGATCCTCGAAGTTGAGTAAGTTTTCTTCCATGGCCTTTTTCTTTGTGATGCCCTTCGTGGCACCAAGAGCAAGAGTACCAGGGAGGAAACATACCTGCAATTTGCATCATACGCACACATTAGTAACATAACACCAAGCGCAAAATCATCACCTCTATTGAAAAAAAAAAGAGCAGAGAACTAATGAGCATTACTATATATAATTTTTTCCCATGAGAGCTGTGTTAACATACAGTAAAATGTGTCCAGAAAGGATATATTAATGTAATAAGGAAACAAAAAATTGATATGCAATCCAGTGATTTTCATATTATTGTTGTTTATTAGCTGACGTGTAATATGTTTATTTTGTGATGGGTATTTAATGACAAGAAAGTTGAACCAAACCAAAGAGTGAAACTTACAAGATGATCCATTTTTGGACTGAAAGAACCTTGAGGCCCGGAAGGTAATTCTCCCACAAAAACCAACCCACTGGGAACGGTTTTCCGAACAAGAAGCTCTTTGACACCTTTCATTGATTCGTCATACATATCATGCAAATAAGTGAAATTGTGTCCTTGATTTTGAAGCCACACTTTAATGAGATACTCATAATAACTGTCACCACGAGATCCAAGCCGAATATTCTCGCCGCTAAACTCACCAGAACTAGGGCTGCATAGTGGAACAGAGAAAACCAATATTTAGTCCCAAATCAGCTTGTCCACGTCACAATATACTCTGTCTGTGTATACTTAAAGAATGTGCACATCAACTTAAACTCCAAACCAAACTACATTTCCCAACTAAATCCTACTTTACCACATCAACTCGAAATCCTAAAGGGAGAGGTTTAATTAAAACTGAATTTAACATGGTATTTAGGATTATTTTAAGTAAGCGCAAAGGCTAGAAAAACAGAAACCAAGTTCTAATTCGATTATTACATTTCCTAATGCATATATGGCATAAATTATTTTCCTGTCAGATATAAATTAACTCTTACAAAACCAAGATAAATCTGCAGCTACACCAGCAACAAATATATCTGGAACACAGCAGTGATGAGGCAAGGACAAAGAATACTCTGAGCCATATAGTGCGATGACATATTAATTTACTATATAAGAAAAAAGAAATCAAGCTATTTAAATAAACGAATGGAGACACTCTCCATAGAAAGCTGATTCTATTTGAACTTACTTTATGTATATAGGAACTAGTCCCTTGACCTTTGGCAGAGACTTGATGCGTTCCAAAACCTTCATGGACTCCAAACTGTACTTTGGATCCCCAGTTAAAAAACTGAGATAATTAAACTCAAGCTGTACGGTTGAAACTTCTGCTGTGCTACTTAAGCCATCAGGAGCCGCGTGTGCCGAGCGGTCACATAGAACAACGTCACTGAAGGGAATATTAGAGGGGCTTGACGTAAAGGCAACTAGCAGGCGATCAGCCAAATTCTTAGCAGTTTCCAGATAGACAGATGGCTTGGGTCCTCGAACAGAGACATTACTGCTATGTTCTCCCCCACTCAAATGATAAGCACTCAGAAGACCACCTAGAACCCGTATGGTAGTCTCAAATAAATTAACTTGGCCCTTTTTATCAATCCTCTCAGAAATATGTTTCTCAATCCAAAAACCTGCTTCATGGACAACGTCATCAGCTCCCATAATCATGGCTGTGTCAAGTGCATCCACAACTGTGGCTCCTAGTCCCCCTAAGCCGTCAATACCTCTATGGCTCAGTGGCATAAGTTCATCATAGCCCATGGCATAGTTATGATACCCAGACCAAGCATGCATAAATGCCCCCTTTACCTTCTGTTGCCTCGCCTTCCAATCAGAACCAGAATCTGTTTTACCAGCGCTATTAACTGATGCATTCCTATTTATAATTTCATCTGGTGATAACCGAGGAGGAAGTCTCGGTGCCTTCCTCCAGAATTTTCTAAACCGCCCACTCTCTTCCGTGAAGTAATTTTTGCTTCCCTCAGTGCCTATATTATTGCCTTTACCATCAAATGACGAGGGAGCACTGCTCGTATGCATTAGCATGAGAAACGTGAGCCCACAAACCATTAATAGCACAAGAAACCTTCCTGTACTGCATTTTGTGCATTCACGTCTCGCATTACTGATTAAAATATTATGAGTGATCACCTAGGGACGAAAACGAAGAGTTTTAGTTTAAAAAAGCTCCAATCACTCCATTAAAAATAACTAAAAACAGAACAGTCATAAGCCATTAATACATATCATATTTCATCATCCAGCAGTAAACTCAATTCTCAATCTAATAATTCAATTTGAGCATATCTAATACAGCTAGCTGATTTAATTTCACGAATTGAAATCAAGGTACAGCAACTCGAATGACTTGAAAAAAAATACAAAACACAAATTCAACTGATCGGAATGGGCGAGATCTCGAGAAGCAAGCAGCAATAAGACAAACCTTGAGAAGAGATCGCTGGCGAAACTTTGCGTTGTCATAACTCACATCTTTCATCGAATAAGGGAGCGATTTCGACATGCTCGTAGAATGAATTTATTGGAGATTTAGGAGGTAGAAGAAATTGGTAGGGCAAGTTGCAGTGGATTGGATAGAGATGAATAGGATTGGAGGAATCTGGCCCGGGATTACGATAATTCAGGGAGCAAATCTATCATGTTTGATTCCTTTTGTTGAATGTTAGAGACATGTTTCTTCTACAGCATATATCGATCTATTTTTATCTGAAATTGTAAATTCTACTCTCCTTTGGTGGAGACTGGAGAAGAAGAAGATGATGAACAGAAGAAGCTGATTTATTACTACGAGGGACAAACCGAAATAAAATTATCTCCTTAAACCGATAATGTTTGTAATTAAAAATGTAATTCTTTCTAAAAATGCTAAATTGTGAGTGTTAGGTATTATGATTTATAGAGTATATGTTTTATCTTTGTCTTCTAATTAGTTATATAACTGTTTCAGTTTCGATGAAATCAGATTTATGGGGTATTATATTATGTGAAACTCATGTAGAGTTGTATAATGTGATCGATACAATAATTCTATTCTATGATATACTTATATAACATTTCAAGTATAGTTGAAGTGCAGATAAAACGTGAGGTTTATCACATTTCATGTTTGTTATTTAAACATGTCATTCGGCGGTTTTTGTCCGGAGGATAGATCCTATTTTGATATAGGCTGCTTAGTGCTAAATGGTCATCATTTATGTTCCTTAGGGAAACATCAAATGTGTATGATGAAAGATAAACCATTCAAGCAGGGGTACGTGGTTATGATACTGATAGTCTGATCTATATTAATGTAGGTGACTGTATCTGGTTTATTTCTAGTGACTCTAGCCTGGCTTCAT
>JAYMSR010001439.1:0-10172 GCA_036897825.1 Plantago rigida
TCCAGTTTTTTTTATCCAATCCATCAATATACTTGAGTTTTTCTGGAAATGTGTTTGTTACATTCTTTAATAGATACAAAGTTGAGTGATGAGCTGAACGGAGAAGAATGGAAAAATATTGCATCCACTTTGTAATACTAATACAGTGTTTGTTGAAAGTGGATTGATTTTCTTTAGGTGATGTTTGAACTTTGAAGCTTGTTGAGTTATGATAGAGACATAACCGGAGTGTTTGGTGCCTCATTCTGATGATTTGATCTGAGATTTTGGTGTTTACCAAGACACTAAGGATTGCAGGATGCACATGCACCACCCAGGGATGAACCAGTAGCAATTGAATGTACATGTTCGAGAATTGCTGTTAACTTTGTAGGTAAGGACTTGTGTGTTCTACTACGTTCCGTATTGGGTCGTAAGCGGCAAGATCCTTAATTTGTACTAGTAGTCTTTACTTGATACATCTATCCTAGTTTCAGATAAAGAAAAATAACCTTTTGATTTAATAGATTTGCACATGTTTCCTTTGGTTGATGCAGTTGAGACTAATAAACTTGATTTCCTTGGTGGATTTTGCCGCCAGTGAGCTTTCTGTAAACTTTGATGAACTGAACATGAATCCAGATTTGTTTACAGTAGTAAACAAGTAAGACTGTAATACAAACTAGCTTTGAATCAAGCAGTTACAAGAATCATGAGTGGAACTTGAGCCTTCTCATATTTATAGAGAAGTTCGGCTAGTGCCGTAGGAGATGTGTTTTCAAGGTCGGCTTCATAATCTTAACAAAATTTCAAATGCTTTTCACTAAACTTGAGTCGAGACTTTATTGAACCAAGCCCAAACTGCTTAATAAAAGTTCGGTTTGATTACATTCCAATGTGACATGGAAATTTGACTTGACCCGGGATTATAAATCCTTAACTGGCAATTTGTAGGTTATAGTCTCTCCTAATCCTTTCAACTTAAAGTGACGGTTGGGATTGGAATTTGGAAATTCAACCCTAGCTTGTTTTGGTAAGGAGTTCAATTCATTATGACCGTAAACAAATTGTCCTCTTTTTTATTCACGAGCATTCAAGGTATGTAGGGTCTTGTTCCAACTCTTCTTGCTTGGATACTCGAGTCGATTCCTTTCGTCTTTCCATTCAAGTCAATGGCCTTCATTCATCTTGCTTGGGGGCTCTATGTTAGTAGGATTGCACAACACATCTGTAAAACTCACAAGCAGTGGCACATAACACTCCACGAATACACACGCACGCATCAATCATCGATGATTTGTTACTAGAGATGTCAATGGGCCTCTTGAAGCCCATTCCGGACCCACTTATTTTTTAAAGGCCCAAGCCTGGATACAAGCCTATCACTATTAATTACTTTCAGTTTGGTCAAAGTCCATTTGAATGAGCCTGAGCCGGTCGGGCCAAATTGTAATTCCAAAGTCTGACCTGGTTGGAGTGTAGTTCAAGCCAAGGTGTAGAATCTTGAGATGTGTTCCTCCCACACCCATCAATTCTAGAAACTCCAAAGAATTACAAAACACAAAAATATCCAAGACAAGTGACGAATGGAATCAAAATAAAACAAGGAAACATGGAGTCGCCTCGCTTTCCATACAAGTGCGTGGTGTGAAAAAGAGCATTTGATTCTGAAACAACAAACAACAAATATACACATCCACAGAGAACAGAAGAGCTTCATAGGGGGAAGAAAGAAACTAAACCAAAATCTAACAAAATGGATAGACAAACCCTAGATTCATCCTCGATCAGCGGTACTAATTCTGTAATTTCTCCACCACCACAAGATGCCTGGGTCAATGCTTACCACAGCCTTTCTCCTCACTGGCGATCCATCTCCTCTGCTACGAGGGTATTCAATCCATTTCTCACATCAAAGTGCTCTTTCTTTTCAGGTTTTCGAGTTGATGGTTACTAAAATGACTCGTCATTTGAATTATAGTGCGGAACAATTTGAGATCCTACAATAGAAATCTTAGTACGAAGTCGAAAACGTTAAATCTTATCGATTCTGCTTATTTTTGAATGAGGTTTGCCTTTACTGATGTAACTACTGAATATAGTGATACTGTGATAGCCTGGTTATTTCATTGATTTTCACGGCTTTAGATGAGAGGATTATTCAGTCTCAGCATAGTTTTTACCAGTGGAGATCTGACCTTATGAATGCTATATAGTCTATGCTTGATGTTTAACTTTTTAAGCATAAATTCTCAATACTGGATGTTAAAAACTTTAACTTGTCACATTAGTGGGAGCGCTCTTTCTAAATCACTTTTTTTATTTAATCGGCCTTTTAATTTATTTTAACACGTGTGTGTGTGTGTGTGTGTGTGTGTGTGTGTGTGTATATATATATATATATATATATATATCTGTTACATTTCCATTTGGAGGTAGGGTCCTGAAGGAATGTTGTGTACTTGGGTATTCAATTGTCCCCTCAACCTAGCTGCAGTTTTGTCACATTATTTATGCATTCTTGAGATTACAATTGTGTTTGGTTGGTCTTGCTGCAGGAGATTATCCCGATTGAGATATCTAGAGTGAATCAGGTAGATGCTGGAAGGCTGGATATTGAAATGTCAGCCATGTTGAAAGAACAGTTGGTAAAGGTTTTCTCTCTGATGAAGGTAAATGTCCTACTTTGAATCTCCTTCCTCTGCCAAGTTTCAATTAATAATTTGGAAGTTCTCAGGCATTTGACCTCCATTCCGTTTTTTGGGATTAGCCAGGAATGCTTTTTCAATATGAAGCTGAACTCGACGCTTTTCTTGAATTCCTCATATGGCGATTTTCTATATGGGTTGATAAGCCAACTCCTGGTAATGCTCTTATGAATTTGAGATATAGAGATGAACGAGCAGTTGAAGCTAGGGGAAAAGGTTAGTGATTCTCAAGTTGTATGTCCTGTTATCAGTTCAAATATGGCTTTCTATATTGATGTGGTTCATTATCTAGTACTGCCGTACTGGTATATAATTAAAGTTAACTCAAGTTTTGAGATGTCTTTTGTGCAATAGATACAAGAAAATGAAGTAGAGACAGGATGCCAAAACCCTAGGAGAAAATAAACAATTCCCGAACCCCGTATTCTTTGATATAGTAATATACATACATCATCTAGATCTCATAGATGACCATTAGCTTAAATTTGATCTTTCAGTTGTAAAATCTCATCATCCTGTAATTAAAGTGGCTTGATACCTGGGAACTTAGAGAAGCCTGAGTACTAAAATTGTTCAAGAGAGACAAGCTAAATGATAACAAGCATTACCTCAGTGTGCTGTCCTTCCATTTCCCCGGTTTACTTTTCATGACGTGAGGCAAGCCCCCAGATATACAATCAATTATCATGTGTGGTTCATTTATTGATTCCTTAAATGTTTGACATCGAGATGCCATTTATAGTCCAGGGATAGCATAATTTTTAAGATGAAGTTACATTAATTGTTATAAATATTGTTAAAGCAATTAAGCAACTAGATCGAATTGTTATATTTCAATCTTATGCCCGTTAACTGACATATTTCTGACTAGAATTATGGCCTGCTTCATAGTACTGAAATCCATTAAATTGTACATATGTATGAAGTCATACATGCAATACATTGCGTCAACAGAACTGTATGTTTTTAAAACTTGGGAACTGTATGTTTTTATCTATTTATAGTAACTGTTTAATCATTAAGTATGTTAGTCATTCTTAATTCTGAAAGCCATGCTGTATCCATATTGCCAAGAAATCATGTTACTGGATTTCCCCATATCCTTCTTGATGTGGATTATTTAGAAAGTAAAGAATACATACACGTATATTTATGTGCGGGTCTGAGTTTCTGACATTCTTGTATTTTTGGCAAAAGTCGTTAACCTTTTATCTTCTCGACAAATATTCTAAGCTCAGGGTGTCTTTGCACAAAGAGTGCTACCATAAATTCCAGTGGTCAGTTGAGGGTATTTTTGAGGGTGCAGTTATCTCTAAGAAAACTCTTGGCTCGCATGTGCCTCCATAAAGCACATGAAGCCATTGAAATTGGGGGAAAACCCTTGGGTTTGACAAGATCCGTAATTGAGTGTCATCTTACACTTTTACCTTCGGGGTGAAGAAAATTCTGGCTGTGGGCGTTGCTGGATCAGAGTGGTAGTCACCCCAAATTCCGCCTGGGACTGCTGATTTAGTAGATGACTTCAAGTTTCTTCTCTAACCTTTGTTAAATTCAAGTCGGGGATCGGAAACTAAAGGGATAATCTGGTGCACTAAGAGATCCCTGGCTATGCAGCCTTATTGCACATGAAGGGTGGGTGCATATTGTATGCAGCCTTACCCTTTTGTTTTTGTACGAGAAAACATGGCCCATGTAACCAGTTAAGCAAGTTGCTATTGATCCACGGAATGCAAAAACCTAAAGGGCAGAATTGTGTGTGCATTCATGAATCATCCACACATACAAAAACACAAACAACAATATGTTAATCTATTTATTGGTGACTACAATGCCTTTTCTATTTTTGTTACCAATACTACAGTAGAATAACTGCCTCATTTAAATGTTTGGCCTATTAGAAAAGAGACATTAAGTAATCTCCTATCAGTAGGGTGCAGGTGCAGTGCACCAGGTATGCAGGCAATATACCCTTTGCCAAGACCAAGATATGTGATTCTTTTTTCTTCTTATTGTGTGGCATTGAGATTTGAATCCTTTTTCTTGTTTTTGTTTCTTGTAGATGTGGTATAATATTTAACTTTTCTCAGGCCTCAGCTATAGCTCTTAAGTTCTTGTAGTGGAGATCATTTATTACCTACTGTTTAATTGTTTATCATAGTTGCAAGTGAAATGTTGTTCATAACCTATTTTAGTAAGACGCTTCTTCATTTGACTATTACAAACTTATGCTGATGCATGTGTTTCTCCTTGCTTTTCTTTGTAGTGAGAACCGGGCTAGAAGGACCTGGATTGACTGTTTCTCAGAAGATCTGGTACTGCATTGCAACTGTTGGTGGTCAGTATATTTGGGCTCGTCTCCAGTCATTTTCTGCTTTCCGCAGATGGGGTGACACTGAGCAGGTTCATTTTGTCATATTCTCCCACCTGCAAATACATAGTATTTCCCTAGATACGGACAGTATATGTGCATATATGCATGTAGGTACATAGCTAGATCGGAGCATGTAAACACAGCCAAAATCATCTTCGTAAATATTGTGTTCACTCTTTCTCCAGAGAACATTAGCGCGTCGAAGTTGGTTTCTATTACAACGGATAGAAGGATTCTATAAAGCCGCAGCTTTTGGGAATTTACTGTTATTTCTCCTAACGGGAAGGTATAATTTTATGATGAAGCCTACATTTCGCTCTGTTTTGTGCTTTTACGTGAACGCTTGAAAATGAAAAGTAAAGATTTATTTTGAAGTAGAAGATGGTAGTTCTATTTCAGATAATTTCAGTAAAACTGATATGATAATGCCTAAGCTAAGTACCTCACTGGACCTTCAGGGAGTAATGGTATTAACTGAGTTCCAATCATGCTAAGAAACCATCGGGATAGATTATGTAAATGTAATACTAGAAACTTTGTTCATATATGTATAGAGTTTTAGTGTGTACCCGATGATGATTAGCTTATAATATTGAACTTGTTGATTAAAAGGTGAGGGGGTTTCCAGTCTACTGACTAGATAGAGTGAATTTTATGTGGTTTGCAGATAGAAAAGTCTACCTTTAGTTTTGAAGTGTTGTTACCATGCTTTGGAAGTTTAGAACACTATAGAGAACTTTGCATGGTTCAGTACTTGAATAAAAGATTTAAAAAAGCCAAAGGGCTGAAATACAAAAGTAGACACTAATTGAATGGTTGATTTAGAACTTTTAGGGTCTGAAATGCAAAGCCAGGTCATTAAAGTGAACCATGAACATAGATGATGGTGGTAATAGTAATTAGTAAAGCACTCTATTCTGCTACCATTACCGCCCGTTCAAACCCTACTATCACTAGTATTGGCATTAGAAAACAGCATTTCTGTATTAGTGGGGGTACACACTATCACTTGCTTACCTTCTGAAAAAGTATGTGCGATGCAATGAAATGTTAAGCCAACCCAACTATGCAAGTAAAATATGGCCGTAATACAAGGACATTAAAAATAAAGTTATAATACATCAAGTAGACAAGTACCATTGTCATCCCCTACGCTTGTGAGACGTGTATGTATTGACATGCATGTCTATGGTGAAAATTTGTTCGACCTACAAGGTGTGGAATTTCATATACCTGGCATAGTCTGCAGTTCCTGCCCTGCCTAGCACACTCCCCTTTGCATTAAGTTAGTTTCTTGTGTACTTAAAGTTCACTATCATGTATTTATAGTTGAATCCTATTTAAAACATTTGAATGCATACTTGAGTGCCCAGTTTAATAGAATTATCAAATATGTTTCCAAACAACTATTTCTCCATAAATTTATAAATGGAAGCTAGCATTCTTGAACTCTGTATGGGTCGTTAGTAGGTTTGCTGCTAGTAATAGCCCTTTGTTATATCCACAGGTATCGCAGTCTTATCGAGAGAGTGTTGAAGGCAAGACTTGTGTATGAAGGCCCTAATATGAATAGAGCTGTAAGCTTCGAGTACATGAATCGACAATTGGTGTGGAATGAATTCTCGGTAATTTCCATCACCACTTCATTGCAATTTTGCAAGCAATAGGCAAAACACATTACCTTGTAGTAATGTTTTAATAAGATGTTATGCCCCCTCACCCCAAAAAAAGGAGGATTTGATATCACTATATAATTCTGCAGTTTGAAGTTCTAACTTGTAAGTGATCAAGTCTATCTTAGGAGTCATTCTGATGGTGTGGTTTTCCTTTCAGTGTTTAACCATACCTGTGAGGCTGTGACTAGTAAATAAATTGCTCTTGTGCATGGAAGCAGAAAATGATTGAGTGTTTATAACCATTTCGATCATGAACTTCGAATGCATCTCTCTGCTGTTTTAATGCTCGCGTTTAATGTTCATCAACTGAAATGTAAGTTCAATATACAGGAAATGCTTCTGTTGCTTCTTCCTCTTCTCAACTCGTCATCTGTTAAAAATTTACTACGCCCCTTTTCAAAGGATAAATCTTCAAATTCAGAGGGGGATGATGATTTATGCCCCATATGCCAGGCAACCCCGACGACTCCATTTTTGGCTCTCCCATGTCAGCACAGGTACTTGATTTCACCCATGAGCATTTAGTTTCATATGGACTTGAAGCTAATACCAGGGATGATAAATTACCCCATTTAACCTATAATTTGATAATTTCAGCTAATGCATCCATCCCTTGATGGTCCCTTGATGGTCTCATTTCACATTACACAAGGATTTATTATGTTATGGTTATTTCAATTATTGGACTACAAGCGCATGGAACCATTAAATCTAACATGATTCTGATTTAGCCATCTAGAGTTTGATTGGCATTTTTGGAAGTATAAGAAAAACGATTTATTATGTTATGGTTATTTGACTTATTTCTAATGATTGGACTACAAGCGCATGGTACCATTAAATCTAATATGACTCTGTTGCATAAGGATGGCAAAACTATCAACTGCAAAATTTTGGATTTAGCCATCTAGAGTTTGGCCCAGAATGACTGGTAATAATGGCATCTTATAGTTTGATTGACATTCTTGGAAGTATAAGAAAAGTGATGGTTAATGATTTTATACAGTGGCTCTGTTAATTTTCTCTCTTTGGTTGCAACTGGAATTACGTGTGTTTATCTTGCCAGTAGAATTGGAGCTTTATGCTTCACATGCTACCCCAACCACCTGTGCCATTTCATCGAGTTCCCCAAATTTTCACCAGACGGCCATTTCCAAAATTAACTCTCTACTACATAATCTCTTCTGACCACATTATTAACACTTGACTTCGTTAAAAAACCTAAAGTCCAACATAACAGGAATATATATATTGCTCTTTAATAATATGCTTGCTGGAATAGGTACTGCTATTACTGTCTTCGAACACGGTGTTCTGCAGCTATGGCATTCCGGTGCTCTAGGTGTAATGAGCCTGTTGTGGCCATGCAACGACATGGGGGTTCTATCAAGAATATTGTACGGTGATCAAAGTGAAGGGGTGTTTTATATTTATTACTGCTTTTTTCTTTTTAATGTAAAATTATAGTAATGTAAAATTAAATATATGACTAGTGCCTGAAGTTGGCATTACTCTAAATTCAAGGTAGGAAGATTCCTTGATAAACAAAGTCCCACTCCATTCAGTAATGGAATTTTGTTTATCACCATTCACCAAAGATCGACAAAGTATTTTCGTCAAATCAACCTCTGTCATCTACTGTTCAAGTTTGGTTTAGTATTCTTCCAGCTACTCAAGTAGATGGAATTATATTCTCTGGCTTCATATAGTTTGTTGGCTTCTGGCTGTCTTGTATTTCCTTTCCCTCAAGTTACTACTTTTCCCTCTTTTCTGACCTTGATCCTTGATTTCATGTATGAATTCCCTGACCCCTCATCTCCCTTGAAACCACATATGTTGATCAGTATCCACGTTTGAAGTTGGAGACTTCCCCTGGGCAGCAATCTTGTGATTTTTATAATGAACTAGTTGAAGCATGTCTGATTGTACTAGCCATTCTAATAGCATGTGTAACTAGCCGAGTGGCCTGACCTGTATCTCTCAAAAGTAGGTTCATATAATTATTGACGGTTTTGAGTACATCACAAGATGTTAGTTGGAATCGTAAAAATACGTGTTCTGGTGGGTTTTTACTGTAGAAACTGCGTGGTTGCAGATTCATCTGCAGGCCCGTATATGGTTCATTTCCAAGACCACTCTGTATTGCTCGCATTACTCATAGCTTACATGTCTAGACATCTGTGTGCATGCCCTGCTCCCAACCCTAACTCGCCTGTTCACTATCTCTGCACTTCCATCCAACCCAGCTGATCTATGCTCAATTGGCCCTCATGGCCTACACTTCTTGCTTATGCAACCTGACACGTTGTCGTATGGTCGGTCCAGGTGTCAGCATATTCAGTTCCTGACACGCTGTATGAATCATTTTAGCTCGATTTATATCTTCCCCTGCCCAAGATTCTCCCTCCCCCTCGCAGAACTACCATCTCCTATTTCTCTCCCTCATCTAATCTTTATACCACTGCTTATTTTGCACATTCCCTCATTTACTTCACCAAACAAATCTATGGAATAACTGATGGGCTGGGTACATAGAGCTAAATTGATTCACCCTCGACTGGTGTGTTCGTAAACAACTCCATGAAATTTACCATATGATCACTGTTCAGTGTTTGAACGAAATCCACTTTCTAAGTTTTCATTTTTTATCCTACCAGAAGCTTAAAATTTGAAAACTATGGGACACAAGTCCAGATCTTGTTAAACGAATGCCTTGTGCCCGGAGCCAGGAGTTCACAACGGCCAGGAAATACATAAAATTATGGGTTTTATGGCTTAGGTGAGTTTGGAACAGGGCGGTCTGGGTTGGTTCAAATGTTGCATACTCCATGTAAATAAGCAATATCAAAAAGTTTGAGTGAAGAATTTATGTTTTATTATTGAATATTGTTTTGCTTGAATAAAACAAGTGTCTACCGATGTTTTTAGTAAAAAGTAAACATAATGTATTTTGATTATAAATATAATGTTTGTTAATTTTAGTCCCTCTATAAAATCAGTCCGAGACATATAATGTTTGTTGTTAATTTTAATCCCTCTATAAAATCAGTCGTCAGGAGACATGTTGGTTATGTTTTTAGGATACTTGCAGTAAACACGGTTTCATTTCACGTTTTATTTCATGGTACTACGAACTATGAACTCATGCCGCGTTATAAGTCGAGTTGCTTATGTCGACCGTTACGTTTCAACATTTCTTTTTCAAGTTCAAAGGTTAACTCATTTTTCTACGGTATGAGTTAGTAAAAATTATGAAATTCGCCCTCTCTTTTTATTTAAAAAAAAATTCAGGGGAACTAAACTTCCACTAAAAATGTACAGTCTGTTTGGCATTTATTTAAAACGAACTTCATTTGTTAAAATGTTTCACGGTATTTATTTTGTATCTTTTACAGTAAAAAAATTTAACTCAATTTTTCTCCACTAAAAAATCATCAT
>JAYMSR010001440.1:0-10172 GCA_036897825.1 Plantago rigida
GACTGCCCCGAACGACCGCCGCATAACGGACGGTCTTAAGCGTTTGGTGGTGGTTCCGCATGTAAAAGTTCGGGCCCGCATTATCACGCGCTACAATTTATATGCTGATGCCACCTTTCACTTACTATGATAATAGTAAAAATAATAATACTAAAAATATCTCTGTCTGTAACATGTATTGCGCATGCTTATTACTACAATACCAATCATTTTCTACTCACTTTCAGAAAAATTAAATAAATGATGAATGCACCAACCATATCTTATATAGGAAAAACAAAACAACAGGGTAAGAATAATTAGGTCGGACAATTAATATGAATAAATAGATTTCATATAGTGATAAGTTTGTATTTTTATGAGATGAAACTATATCAAGATTGAAACCGATTAAAAGTATGGGAACATAAAAAAATTATGAATGAGTGGATTTTACTCTCTTTTATAAATTATGACCTTTTAAATTAGATAAAATTCTATAGGTGAAAATACTCGAGGGAACTTTTGTTTGTTGTTGTTGCTGTTTTCCTTCTTCTTTAACTTGGTAACTGTGAAATACTTGAGGTTGAGCAATTTCCTTAGAACGTAATTTTGAAATATTCCGCATGATCACTTTGCTTTAGATCATACTTCTACTTGCTATCTAAATATTAACATTTGGGAAGCAATTTTCATTTTCTTTTACGCATTTTCCATTTTACTTTTCAAGATTACCTATACATAAAACACAAAGTCTTTAGAAATGCAATATGTATATAACTTGTCTAGAGGCGTTGTTATTAATCAAAATGTCTATTTTAACAAAATGTATTTTTTTTTGTATATGAAAAAAATCAATATCAACAACACGTCTGTGTTGATTAATAACATCGATGATTTTCTTAACAACATAAGTCAAGATATTTGCTCGAACTTAGAACTAGTTAGATCATATTCAGAATCACAATTCAAAAGTCCCTAGCATAGAATGAAAATTACCAAAGAAGTTAAAAATTTCTCTAAAAATATTTTCATTCTTATCCATATAAAAACTTTAGTCTTTAATAAAGGTACTATTATCAGGATATAGCAGGGGGGTGGGTTGGCGTTGACGCCTATAAAAGGAGGGTGTCATTTGGCACAAACTCATCACTCCGACAGAAGCAGAAATTTGTCCATCCTCTTGTCTTGTAATTGCTCTACATTCATTCTCAATCTAAAAATCTTCCTTTTGTTTGTCAAGTGATCAAGAAATGGCTGAAACTGTTGAGTTCTATCCTTACACTAGCTTCCCAAAGGTTCACTATGAAACCAAACACATTGCAATGGAGCAAAATGGTCATGAGGAGAAGGATATTGCCAAAGAGGCTTCTTGGTTTGAAGAAGAGATTGATGTTGATCTCAAGTGGTCTTTTGCTTTGAATAGGTACCTTTACATAACTTCATTTACTCTTTCTGCCCAATCTTGAACCAAACATATGTTCTAAATGTCATAATTTAACCACATGGTGATAAATTTTACGTTCTCTACGACATAAACGAAGAAAAATGATTCGACTTTTATTGCTACGTTATGAACATGTCGTTCCTTTCTCTTTAGGGTGCTGTTCAGAGGAAGCAGCGAGTACCAGGATATTGCTCTTTTGGACACCAAACATTTTGGCAAGGTAATGAAGAGGGCTGTTTACCTAATTTGCGCTACTTTGTTAATAACAGTAGAAAATTTAAATAATAAATCAACAATGAATTTTTTTTTCAGGTGTTGATAATTGATGGGAAGATGCAGAGTGCAGAAGTTGATGAGTTTATTTATCATGAATGCTTAATCCACCCACCTCTCTTGTCTCATCCCAAGTAAGCTACTGTCGTTCGTTAGGCACGCCTACGTAAACATATTGACATATCGACTGATAAAACAAGTCACTGTGACTAGTACAATTTGAGCAGTTTAAAATTGAAGTAGAGCTAGTACTAATGTAATCATCTAATCATGACAGCCCAAAAAGTGTGTTTATAATGGGAGGCGGAGAAGGGTCTGCGGCAAGGGAAGCACTTCGCCACAAATCAATTGAGAAGGTTGTCATGTGTGACATTGATCAGGTATGAACTGTGAACATTCTGATTCATGGCTGTCTAAGTCGTGTGGGATATTTCAACACGCCTATCATAGTAAATGGTCTTCCAGCATTGTGTGTATAGACAACCTTAATCATCCTGATAAGCTATCATCAGGGGACAGAAATCAACTTTTTCAAGTGAAGCTGTCTATAGTAGATGCTAACTTTAATATGGATGAATAGTATTTTAGTTTAAAAGTAGACTTTCTTAATGTTATTAAAACAATATGGATTTGGGATATTGAGCTGTACATGAAAGAAGTATTTGATCAATGTTGAAATATTTTATGTGCTACTTGCAGGAGGTTGTGGATTTCTGCAGAAAGCATCTGGTAGCAAATCATGAAACTTTCCGAAATGGGAAGCTTGATTTAGTCATCAACGATGCCAAGTGAGAATTCGTTTCTCCGCTGTGCTTCTTTTTGCACTCTAGATTTTGAATTTGTTGAGGCCCAAGACAAAAAATTTAAGTTCCATTTCCTTGTTTAGAAATGCTAAAAGCTTGCTGAACTTTTCATTCGCAATTGATTGTTGTCAGAGCTGAACTGGAGAACAGGCAAGAAAAGTTTGATATCATTGTTGGAGACTTGGCTGATCCTGTTGAAGGAGGACCTTGTTACCAGCTGTACACAAAGACATTCTACGAGACTATCTTGAAGCCCAAGCTGAATGAAAACGGCATCTTTGTTACCCAGGTTTGTCCTGGAATTCACCCTGATAGAACATTCTTCTGTGATCCAGCAAGTTTTTAGGATATAAGATGCTAGTTTACAGTGCTTCAAATGACATGGTATAAAAATTCGATTGATTCTAAGACATCGTATCTTGTGATATGAATAGGCTGGACCAGCAGGGGTGTTTACTCATAAAGAGGTCTTTTCATCAATCTACAACACCATAAAACAGGTCTTCAAGTGTAAGTCATCCTGTTACACTGAACGTATCTTAAAGATTGTATACTTTTGAAACTAAATTAAATTATCTGATGTCTGTTCTACATTATGCGGCTATGCAGATGTTCGTGCTTACACTGCTCACGTGCCGTCGTTTGCTGATACTTGGGGATGGGTCATTGTAAGTCGAATATCAGCCCCTCTTAACTATATTGGGCTAAAGGATGGTTTTCAGTTTTCGTATTCAGTTGAACTAACATGTTACTGGTTGTTTTAGGCCTCTGATCAACCACTCAGCATCGAAGCTGGAAATATGGACAAGAAGATTGCAGAGAGGATTGACGGCGAATTGATGTACTTGAATGGAGCCTCATTTGTTGCATCCACCATCTTGAACAAGACTGTTTTCACAACGTAAACTATCCAATTTCACCACTCGTCTCCCTTTTCCGTTCAACACTATGTTTCACATCAAGTATGACTAAGAATTTCACTGTTATCGGTGCAGGCTAAAGAACGAGACTCATGTGTACACAGAGGATAGCGCGAGGTTTATCTATGGCCATGGCGTCGCATATCGGGATTGAAACTACTGTACAGAAGAAGATCTGCTGCTATCCAAGACTACCTATAACAATATAACATTATGAATACAAGTGATAAAAACCTAAGCACTTGTGGCTTTAGACAGTAATGAGTGAAAAAGTTGATCTCCTAGCTTCTGTTTGATTTAAGACCTTATTAATGGATCTTCCATCTTTCAAGTTTTTTAAAGTTTACATACCCTTGCTCCACTTTTATGATTGAATCATCCTTTTTCTTGGCAATTTCTAGATGTTCGTATCGGCCTGGGTTTATCGGGCACGACCTGAACCCAGCCCTAGTAGTAGTACCTGCTTACTTACTCTCAAGTTGAAGACCAGTAAACACATGCTAGATACTACACGTAATCTTCCTCTTTATATTTGTGATGTTTCAAAGTGTTCAGTGTCAATATAAACAAAATACGAGTCGATAACAAGTAAAAAATGTCACAATATTCAATAAGAAAACATAGATACAACATTTAAGTCCTCTTAACGCCAACACAACCCCACCGGACACAATGCTCAACGAGTTCTTCAAGGACGGTGTCATGCCATCCACTGCAAGCACCACATCCGGAACCACCATTGATGCAGCTATCCCAGCCGCAGTTGCTCCTGCAAGAGCCCTTTCTTTCAAAGAGGCTTGAACTCTAACGGCCCTGGTTTTTGAACCCGTGACATTTTGGTTTTGTTCTTTCAGCTTAAGCGGCTGCCATAGGGTTCGGCTGCTTCTTGGCAGCGACAACAGTGAAAGACATTGCCATGGAAACTGATGCCATTTTTGTATTTTCTTGATCTTGGAACAATGGTGGAGAGGCAGTTGAAATGCCTGTTGTTGATTAGTCATAGATGCTGATGAAATATGGGCTTGTGAAGAGGATATTGAAGATCTTTGTGCTGATGTGGCGTTACCTGGTGATCCTACGTGGCTGGTTGTCAAACATGGCTTGGTTGATAAGGTTATCCAATCAGATTGTTTCATTAGCATCCACATATAAACTATGGACAAAATCTCTCCAACCTTCCATGAAATTGATTGACCGAACTTGAACAAGTCTTTTAGCATGCTACACATATCCTACCAACTATGAAAATGAAATGAAATGTTTCATCTTCGAAATCGGAATCCATAGAGATATAGCATTGGCATATATTGATACCGATGAATGATGAAATCGGAATTCATAGAGAACATAGCATACATTGATATCGATGGTGAATCCTTGATTTAAATGTAAGTTCCACATCTCAAAGAGATATGAGAACTGAGCATCTGAAACTACTGTTTCCTCAGTGCTATATGGTTTATGCTTATACAGCATCACAAAAACGATATGTGCTAGTTAGTTCATCAGCATAAAGACACTCATCGTGCAGCCATATAGGTGAATCCCTACACAAAAGACATCAATAATTTGAATGGCTTCAGTAAGTACGCACTTTTCAGCAGGCTAATAACATAGAGTGGAAAAATATAACAGCTCTTGTTTCAGAAGTTGGAGTTTAAGAAAGCAGTAAAAGCCAACTATGAGAAAATATTTGGAATTTTTATTTCAAAAATGGAAACAGCAGTACAAGTTTTCAGCTCGAAATGATTAACTCTTCTACAAAGAGAAGCTAGAAAATGCATTTGCAAACAATTAAATCCAAACTTTCCTTAAGACAAGAGCCACAAGTTGTTTTGCAAAAGTGTTGCAAATACCCTCTTATTTTTGTTTAGGAATTGACTAGCAGTAGAGATAGTAAACAAAAGATACGCCAGATATTTTCACCATGTTCTCAAACTATTTGCACTAGATACATCTGTCATCATCCAAATTTTCTCTAATCCTTCACATTATTTCAAGTCACCAAAATTTCATGCTAGATTTTCGATCACCACATAGCAAGCAACTGGAGAGATGCTTACAAAGCACTTACTAGGAAACAGCACTGAGAAGGCCAGTACAGATCATCTTCTGGTTCCATCACCAGCTGCTTTTGACTCAGTAAGATGAACTTCTTGAGGGAGGAGATCATATCTGATATACAGATCTTCAAAAATCTTTTTCAACTCCAGGACAAGCTCAGTTTTGCGTCTGCTCTTCTCTGCAAAGTTCTGGAAGTTCATGGTATGGTTAAAAAAGAGGGCCATCTTGAGCTTGTTCACATTCTCAATCTCTTTTACCACTACGTTGTGATTCGGATGCCAATTCTGGGGATTATTCTCCAGGTACCTGAACATTTTCAATAACATAGCATGAAGACCAAGTTTCAATGCACTTGTAACTTTATAACGAAGCCACAAAGGTTAAACTACTTGGCAATCCACATTTTCACTCAAATATGATGTAATTTTTTCAAGTGCGTCATCATTCACATGGTTTTGTAGTTAAATAAATGTTAAAACAGTAATCAGAGTCCTAAATTGTTAATCAAGGATAATAATGTAATATGAAAATCTCTACTTTTCAAGTATAACCCCTTCAACAAAATAATAATACAATGGTAGATTCTGGTTCCAGGTTAACTAATGTGATGGATGAAGATGATTATTTTTATAACCAAAACGGACAGGGAGATGTAAGCTACTTACTTTTTGATTTTTTCCTTCAAAGTGCCTATTTTCTCCACAGGCGTTCTGAAATCAATGGAGAAATCGAGCGAATCACCCATATCTGGGCTTCTGTAGAAGTTACTAATCGGTTTGGTAGCCAAAACTGAGTTGGGATAGAATATCTTCTCGTTATCAAACCTCAGAAAGACAGTCGTCAAGATATTCATCTCTTCCACAATCATCTGGAAAGATACACAGAAACAGAACCCAATAAATAACAACACTGCATAAAGTGCAAAACACGATGCAACTCATAAAACTTACCTGAACACCATGAATAACACAACGATCACCAACATCAAACGGATGCATTACAAATACAAATATGATAGCTTCAAATATAGTCTTGCAAGTGTTCCCAAACATGAATACCGCAACTACAAGCTGTGACGAAAGGAAGAGAAGCACTTTGGTGTTTGCTATTCCCGTCAAAAGAAACCACACTATTATTACAGCTACAGTGAGAATCGCTGTGACAATCTTGTTCAGTTGCTTTACAGCTGTCTTAGTGTCATTAAGCGCGTGAGCAAGTGCTTTGCGATCCTTGTAAACCTTAACCTGCATAAACAGAAGATGTAAGAAATCTGGGAATATATTTTAATTCAGAGACGGAATGATTATAGAGTTAACAGACACATTGCTTACCACCCAGTCTGTTAAAGTTTTCCTGTCTATGTGACCCGTCTCAGCCATGTCAATCATTGGAAATATGGTATCGACCTCTTCTTTAATCATGAATCTCCTAAGGTCTAGTTCTTCAATGAACCTACACATAAGACGTTATCTTTGTAAGACTATTCCATGACTTAAGCAGCAAGCTCAATATAAGGATAATTACAGATTTTTCTCACTTGCAAGCAGGCGGAGCCACGTTTCGGAATATGTGATACGCAGCAGCAATAGCCTCCTCTTCATTCGTGATCTCCTTATCAACTTGTTCGTTACCTCCACCATAGACGCTTTCATCTATTGCACTTGAAAGAGTTGTCAGACCCGAATTCGATATCACATCAACCAACATTTTCATGGTCCAAGCAGTCACTTTTTCTTGCTTCATTTGATGGATCTTATTCATATCAATTACCTGTTTCTCTTTCTTTTCAGCACCTTCCTTTCCTTTCTTTCCAACAGGGAAACTCATGAGACTTGCCTTACTGTTCGATTTACCCAACTTTTCCTCCAACTCCATAATAGGTGGACCGGACAAAGTAAATAAAATGTACTGATGAAAAATTGATTCCTGAATCCTATCAAAGAACGTGTTAACATGGAACGAAGAAGCCAAAATCTTGAGCAGCAGGGTCTTAATGAGCCACATGAGGGATCCAATTAGTAATGTAGCAATTATCCATGTAATAAAATCCAAAACCCGGTGAGTAAGACGAGATCGCTTAGTTCCTTCCTGAAACAGCAATATCCAAGTGATAAGCACCAAACTCAACCAAACACTAACTTGTACGCTCTTCTTCAGGCCATATACGAAATACAACACCTTCTTTTTAAGCAAGTAGTTTAGCTCAATCAGCAAAACTACAAAACTCATTAACCATCTGGTAAGCAACAACCCACTAAAGGTGACCAAAACAAGCACACACCACTCCCAAACTTCCAAATCCCAGAGTGTTACCTTTCGCCACTTCTCAACAGTTAAACTAGCAATCAAACACCCCAAGACACATAGAAACAGAAACCATTCAATCAAAACCTTTACTCTCACTTTCCGGTACTTGAGCTTCTTCCTACTGCTAACTTTTTTATAAATCTCCTCGTGCTCGTCTATTCCCCCGAAAGGACCGGGAGAAGCCATCAACGGTGTCTTTGGCGTTATTGGTATATTCCTATTACTCCCTCTAACACTAGCACTATTAGCTTCCAACTTAGCATTAGGCGTACCACAACTAGACGCCGGATGCTCTTCCATCCCATTCTCATCAAACATCTTACTATCAAGTGCAACAGACTGTTCACCAAATCTTGACTTGGGCTTCGAGTAAACCGACCTCGTGAGCGTTTTTCGACGAGTGAGAGTCTCAGTTGTTGGGATTTTTGGAGGCCTATTGGGGCTGGGAGTAAACCTCACAATCTCAGGCGAAGAGCAACCCACTCTAGCCGCCGCCTTTTGAGCCCAATCATTCGATAATCTGTGAGGCGAATCAGTAGAAAGTTTGAACCCTTGATCTTTGAAAGCATCAGGGTTAATTGGTTCCTTTTCATCTCCTGTAACACTTATGACAACATCACCACCAGGTCCACCACCACCTTGTTGTTTTCTCTGGTTCTCTGTCATACTTATTTCTCCTTCACTCTTCCACTTCACTCCCTTGCCATTTACTTCCGTTCAAAACCTAACAAAAATCAGCCCAAAACCAACAACACTCACTCACTCAATCAGTAAGGCCTAAAAGGTACCCTAGAATGAAATAGCAACATTTAAAAACCGAGTCTTTAAGTAATAGAACACAATAGCCACACAATATAACATTAAGATAAACATAAACATACGAGTTGCAATTTTCTATTCCTTCTTAAAAGACAACAGAGAAGACCAGAATCAGACAAGGTGAGTAGCATTTATTACACAAAAAAAAAATAGATACTTCACTTCATTCATCCAATGAATTCGAATCTAGTTAAGGATAATGAGATCAAGAACTTACCAGACAACAACCGCTGAATGCGGAGAACTTTGGAGAAAAACCTAGCAAGTAAGCAAGAAAGAAGAAACAGTGTGAAACACCAGTGAAAAGGTGAGACACTTCAATCCTTTTGGCAAGTCTTGAAATTCTCTAATTAATTAATTAATATTAAACTGAATAGAATATTAACACGAAGTAAACTGTTTGATGCTTAATAAAAGTAGCGGTATTAAACTAGATTATCAAGAGGGGCTTACTAGATAGATTCAGATGAAGTTCAGAGAGAATATAAAAAAGGAGAGAATATAAAAAAGATCTGCTTTCGGGAAGTTGGAGTGAAATGCAATGGTAGTAAATTAGTACCATTTATGGTTTAATTAGCAAATGATTAATTAATAAGTTGCTAGATTTCATGACCACCCAAAGCGATTAAGTGTTTGTTGAATTTATTTTTCTTGGTTTCTTGAAAGAGAAATGAGATATAGTAGTAACTATAATGGAATCCAGCTTTTCCATTGTATCATGATGAGTATCATTAAAATGTCCAATTATTCTTGTCTGAATGTATCTTCTTGTATTTTTGGTTTAGTGTAGATGCTGCAACGTACAGTCAACAGTCAACAGGTATGGAAATGGACAGAGACGCCCTTGCTTAGAAAGATTTATGTGGATTCTGGGGGGACTGGGGCCTAGTAGTATTAAAATGAAAAACAATACAACTACGAGTGTCATAGACACTTTTAAAAACATATGCTAAAATTAAACTACTTTGAACTCTTATATTGATTGAGATACCAATCAATATAATATAAAATTAGTTCAATCCAATTCCATTTAAATTTTTGCTAGGCAAAAAAATCCGGTTTAAAAATAAAATGGATCTAGTATATATATACAACATGTATCCATGGATCTTCATCACGTTTATTCTTCGGTTTCATTCTCTACCAGAAAGAAAATCACAAAATCTTCCAGGCAATTCTTATTAATTTGGATCATCCTTTCTTTAGTATATGATGTTTATTGTGAATTATATGATGTTAATTTAATTATTGGTAACGTTTCACATGTATTCATAAAGATGTGAATGTGCAAATGTGATGTTTGATTATTGAAATATAATGTAGCCTCCAATTATATGATTTTAACCGATTGGTAAATAACAATATGTAATAATGATGATGTGATGTATTAGAGCAAGTTAAACAATTTATGAAGACAAAGACGATCTTATATAGTTCATATGAGAGAACTAGTTTTGCGAGATAAGTAAAAGATTGAAGAAGCTGGAAAAGAACCTGCAGATATAAGGGATGATCCTGTGCAACATGAAATGAGGACTGAAATGAAGAATGAAGTAGGTG
>JAYMSR010001441.1:0-10172 GCA_036897825.1 Plantago rigida
TACAATTAATTCACCAAGTGAATAACTCTTAGATACCCTCTAGATATTAATTTCCGGACGTGATATGTTGATATTCTTACACCATTATTTTTAAATTTTAACTACGTAACTTATTTGAAACTTTTTGTTTTGTAAGATTTGAGGAAATTATTACTTTTACTAAATATCAAAATCACACCTTACAATATCAATGTATTAGTAGATCCATTTTATTTAGTGTCTTGGACGATGAAGGCTCCTTAATTTTAACTTAAAAACGAATTGAGACGAAAGAAACCTACCTGTATAGCCGACTACTAAAATGATTAGGCCTAATTCATTCCATGGACCACGGCCAAGGCTTATATGAGCCTAATAGCCCATAACCAAATCAACTCAAATTGTTCGTGTGAATTTTCACGCGCTTAAAAATGATTTTAATTAAATTAGGGTTTAAGTGAAACTATTCTAGAGTTTGGAAGAACTTGTGTGTGAGAAACTTTGAAAAATGTAATTTGGACCGAATTGATTTCCCTTTAGAACTAATTAACTTAGCTTGTTAAAGTTGGAAACCACTCTATATTTTGATTCATGTGAAACTGTACTTGTGATATGAATCCAGTATGCAATTGTATTTTCTTTCATAATATGATCGATGTACTATACTGTATGTGTTTGGTTCATGTTCCATGTCAAGTTATTGTGGTTGTGTTGCGTGTTTTCAGTGCTTTGATGAATTGTATGTCATGATTAATTACGTGTGTTTGGATCTTGCACGAAAAGATGGGTTTTATGTTGCATATATTCATTGAAGAAGATGGAATGTGTTGAAATATGACCGATCAAGTTCGAATGTGTTGTTGCTATCTGCTTGTCTTTGCCCATCAAAGTTCAAACCCCATTTTTCATACCAGTATTGTATTACTCGGATTCATGTTCACATGATTCGTACTCCATCTCCCTCGAAATTTTTTATACATTTAATATTTTAACCGTCACACATAATTTAAAACATTACTAAAAAATAAAACTAATCGCATCAACATTTAATAAACAATCTTAAACTGGCATACAACAACTATTGACATTAAAAGTATACTTTTCGCACCATTTTTATCTTTTATAATTTGTTTTAACTATTCACATAATACTACGCGTACTCTAATGTATGAAGTTATCTAAAACGAATGTAATATTGGTGTTGTAAAGTCCATTAATTCCTTATACTCCATCCTCTTTTTAAAGATTGATCATTACATTTTTTTCAGTCAATCGTAATCAAATTTGACCATTATTTACTTTAAAACTAAAAAAATGTAAAACGAATTTATAAAGTCTCTAGACATGCAATCTATGTTGTCTTTGTGTTTATGAGAGCTTTAGCGTTTGAGAGATGGAATCTGATAACATAATAGAGTTGATAGTTGCACTATCTCTACTTAAGACAATATTGCCACGCTATGATGCTTATGGTGTTTATGGCAATTATTTCCTCCAACGATAAAGCTACTTAAGACGACTCAGGACCACTCCTCAAGTCGAATCTAATTAACTTACTTTGAATTAGTAAAGTGTGCAAAACAGAGCAAGAAGGGAGAAAGATAAGTATTTGCTTGAAAGGATATGTGTGGATATGCGAGTCTCATCACATATTTTTACTTCGTTTGATCACATACTTATACTTCGCTTGAATACTTTCTTAGATGTTACTATCCTTAGAAAGTGTGCTAACTTTTCATCTAATATATACACAAATTAGATGGATACCAACCACATTTGAAGGGAGGCAATCATATAATGAAAGACAAGTTGAAAAATTCGTTGAAAAACAAATGGTTGTGACCATTCCAAAGCTTGCCTCAGTCGGTTAACATTCTAGAGAAGCCGACCGCTGTGGGCTCCATCCAGAGTGAATCTCACCGCGGCGAGTAACCACTATCAGTGGCCTCCTAGTCCCGACTTCATTTATGCGACATGTCTTTCGATTTAATTGCTCTTTTAACTTGAATTTTTGCACAATGGAACAAATAAACATGTGTTCTGAATGCCTTTCCTTCATGTATCGATCACTACACCACGTGCGTTAATCACCCTTTTACAAATGTGAATTTAGTGAATAATGTCTCTAGAGACATCCATTCACAAAATGGAGATACACGTGTAAAAAATCATGTTTCCAATGGGATTGGGCTCATATGATCAATATATCGAATGACTTGAAATCTCATTCGTTTTAATGAAACTCCCAATAATTTCCAAATAATTTATTTATATAACAACTATGTATTTAATAAAATAATAAATTTTATGTGCAAAAGTGTTTTGTTCCATTGGAAAAACCCCCACCAATTTTGACAAAACTTGTAACTATTTAAACGGTTCATGAGCCCGACCGGATATCTGACTCACGGCTCTTTTCATAATGGTCAAGTGTCAAAATCACCCTCACAAGACCCCACACGCTTAGTGGAACTAGTCATGCCCACATTACTCCGCTTCCGTTCTCACAATTCCCACAATTTGCAAAACACTCCTCGTACTTTAAACACCTTACAAATCCCACCCCAAGTGCATAATCATCTCATAATCCATTCATACCAACCAAGAAAACTCCACTCAAGCTATATAATCAATACTCAATCAACAATCAAACCTGCAATTGATCAAAAAAATCCTAATTTCCAGAACCCCACAAAGGCTCAATCCGGTAAACCTGCCTACTTATCATTTTTGGATTCTACTGAATTCTTCCATCGAACTCTGTTTTGTTTTCTACTATCGATTACGCAATCAGCTACCGATATATACCCTTCTGGAAACCAAACAAACAAAACCAGTACTTGTTTATCTGTAGGATTTTTGTGTATTTCTTTATTTATTTCTTCTACTGTTAATATTATTATTATTATCAATAGGACCACGCATGTTGGTTGTTTTGTGTTCTCAAGAAGAATCAATCCTTCTCTTATCCAAGCCTCCTTCATTTAGAAAAAAATTCTTTCTTTCTGTCAGTTTTAGTGTGTATAGGCATAAAGAGTCAAAACTGGAGAAGGGTTTTGTGTATTGTTTAATTTTCTGTTCAGGGTATCTGAAATGTCTCCGAAGCGGCAGCATGGAGAAGGCTCTTCTTTCGATGAAAAGCCTCCTCGGAGATTTCCTACGTTTGAAAGGTACTGTAAAATTCACCTTCTGTTTAATGTGTCTGTGTTTTTTTTTGAAATTTATGTCATTGATTCTTAGCCTAATTTACATGTGGGGATTAGTTGTTCTTTAGCTTCTGGTTTTTTTGCTGGTTCAAGTTGATAAATGGAAGGTCTTGTTTGTTTTGTACCTTCAATTTTGATGCTTAGCTGCTTGGACTCATGTGGATAATAAATAATCTTGTCTTGCAAGTTGTAAGCGTTATATGTTGAGTTGTTATGTGAGATGGCAATAGGTACATAGCTGGCTTGTAAGTTGCTCTGGTTTCACTGGTTATATTGAATATCAAGCCACAATGGGAAGTGGGAACCATGAATATCCAGCTACCGTAGGAGCAGTGTTCTAAGATATCCACCAGCTAAATCACCAAAGTTGCGAGCGTGAATTTCTCTGAACAAGGGCCTACACACACTTGATCGATCGATGGATATATGCTTCGATTATTTCTGTAGATAGAACATAGCTAGTTAGGAATATTTTTTTACAAAAACAGAGATATATTCTTGTGTCAATGCTGAAACTTGAAAGTTCTCTTTATGTAAGAAAGGGATAGTCTCAGCTCATTATACTGCCACTTCTCCCACTGGGTTTATTTTGGATGTGTTTCCCCGAGCATATATATACCGGAGAAATAGAAATTACTCAAATCAGGCCTTGAGTTGGCTTGTTTTTTGTATTGTAGTCAAGTTTGAGATGTTTCTCCTTTGAATATAGTTATGTCTGTGTTAATAGAAGAATTTTGAGAGCCCAATAAGTTTAACTGGGTTTGGATTGGAAATTTTCGCTAAGCATCTCAAAGTAGAATTACATGTGTAGCCAAGCCCACTCTAGAAAAAACCAATCGTCTTTCTCACAGCCTCACTTGAGTGTATAGCTGTGTCTCCCCTTCATAGTAAAACCTTGGTACTAATTTTCTACCATTTGCCGCTCTTTCATTTAATGCATTCATGACAAATTTGACAAAGAATATGATATTTTTATTTTTCGGTGGTTATAATATTTGACCGGTAGATGATCAGATGAGTACGCTGATTGTGTACCTTTGGGTAGTCAGCAATGGAGTCTTTAACAAGGTAGATTTGTTGTGTTCTAGTCTCAATTCCATTGTTAACTATCCAATACAATCAATGTGTTCTACCGACCAAAGGCTAACCTCCAGAAGATACAAAGATTATCTTCTTTGCCAATGAAGACATTAAATGATATAATAGCATCAATGGTAGAAATAAGTGGTTCTCTATCGGAAAAAGAAAAGTGGGTCTTGAGTCAGTTTGATCTTTTTAACCTTTTGTATCCTAGTCTAGTTGGAGATGTTGGTCCTCCTGTGTGTAATTCCATCTGTGAATAAATAATTTTGCAACCCAACACTTACGTGCACATGTACAGCGGGCTTCCCTTAGCCTTGTAGATTGTGAGCTTGACCCTTACACTATGCTACACCCCAGATAAGGAATTCAAATAGCTAAGGAATTATTTTAGGTAAGAGATCAAGTCTCTGTACTGAAAACACTTTGAGGTGATTTAGTTTCGATACTTATGTTTGTACTTCTAATAGTGTAGTGCAGGATGTAATGTCATTGCAAAGATTGCAGAATCTCGTACAGCCGCTTCTCGAGCCTCTAATTCGTCGAGTTGTAAGTCTATGGTCTTTCTGGTAAAGATTTTGGAGTAATTGATTTTTATGCTTTCAGGATTAAATATTTTCATGTTTACTATGTATTTTCTGTTTTAGTTCTTTTACCATATCTCCCCTCTGCCCTCGAAATTTATAGTGCAGACTGAAGTATTGATTTAAGGCAGCACTGAGTGCCCAGAACCTGATTCGAAAAGGCTCAAGGCAAAGTGTGCTTTATGGACATAAGTTAACAAAATTTTCCAGTTTCAAATTCAAGCATCAATATTCAGTAGACTAGATGATAAAGTTCTGCATGCATGCCAATAGAACTGACTATGTGAAAGAGGACAGAAAGACAAGATATGGAGAGGGAAAACAGTATTTCTACTACAGCTATGTAATGGAACCATAGTTATTGAGCACCGGATTTCCTGGTAATGCTGAAGTGTACAACTTTTTGAGAACTTTCTATTTACGTTTATATCTACTCTAGATTTAGTGAGAGCACCGTTCCTTGGGTTGATCTATGAACAAAGTGTGAAATTATGAATCTCACTTTTGTTGTGGGTTTGTGTTTAGCATTCCATTTGGACATTGTGGGGATTAATTTCATACTTATATCTGTATCCCTGTACGAATTTCTTTATATATGTGAGATTTTTTTAATGAAACGCATGGATTTGATTTGACTACTCCAATAGCTAAAATAATGTGTGGCTGAGCTTATTAAAGTTGTTTAATGTGGTTGACAGGTAAAGGAGGAAGTGGACACAGCTTTAAGAAAATATATACTGGATACTGAGAGGTGTGGGATGAAATTTTCAAATAAACACGGTTACTTTTGAGGAATACTAATTACTATCTCCTGTTTATTTATTATATGTTCTCGTTGTGTCTTCAGGACTGGTGGCAAAGATGTACGCCCTTCTGAGTCTAGGAGTTTGAAGTTAAAGTTTTTAAGTGCTATATCTCTTCCAGTATTTACTGGGACTCGTATTGAGGGAGAAGGTAGCACCACTTTGGAGGTTGCTTTGGTTGATGTTTTAACTGAGCAAGTTGTTTCTGATGAGCTTGAATCATCTGCAAAAGTGGAGATTGTAGTACTTGAAGGAGATTTTGATACCAATGAGGTTAACTGGAAACCTGAAGAGTTCAAAAACAATATAATGAGAGAGCGGGCAGGCAAGAAGCCTCTCTTAACTGGGGATGTGATAGTGACTCTAAAAGATGGCATTGGTGTGGTAGAAAACGTCTTATTTACGGATAATTCCAGTTGGACGAGAAGTCGAAAGTTCAGGTTAGGGATAAGACTTGTGGAAAATCTTGAAGTTAGAATAAGAGAGGCGAGATCAGAAGCGTTTGTTGTCAGGGATCATCGCGGAGAATGTGAGTTCTTTTTTGGTTCTTCATACATGTCTTATTGTCATTTATTCTTGACAACTCTCTTTAATTACCCATGGGGCTTGCTGAATTGGTTTGCATCTGACATCTCTTTCCACAGTAGATTGAAATGTTATCACTCTGAACCATTTAAAGTGAGTTTTATATGGCGTATATATTTTTGATGTTTGCTTCTGATCCATAAGTAGCATGAAATTAACTTAATTGGTCCGATGATCCTTTATATGTTTCTCCTTTTCAGAAACCCCTGCATATCATCAACTTCATCCCACCAACATCTTGCAATCTCTCTTACTTCCATCTTTGTTATCCCAAGTTTAAACATCACATTAATTTCAACTGAGAGAATGTGGGTGCAAGCACTTAAGTAGGTGGTGGTGTGGTTTTCCTAATGTTCATTCCAAACTGATTTTTCCTAATGTTTAGTACAAACTGGATTTTCTTAAAAATTGACAAGTTTCAAACTGTATAAAACCATAGTTGCTATAAGAAAAATCGCCCATGATGGATCCTCATTTACCCTGTTTGCTTCACGAGGTTTACACTGTCTGGTAAACTCGTTCCTATTAGTGGTTAAAGTTCAAGCCGGTTGATGTACTGTTTGTTCAGATCTCAAAATTACCCCTGCTATGTCACTATTAGTTTTCTGACGATGATACCCTCTTTCAACAAATCCTTTATGCGGCAAGTACCATTCAGTATGTATGCAATGTAGGCTTTATTTCTCTTGATTTACATCTTAGTACATCCACAATAGATACTCTTAAAAGGAGGATAACGAAGAAGGTTCTACAAAGAAATGTGACTGATTTAACAATATTTATTTACATCTTTTAATTTCTCTTACACAAGTGTACAAGAAGCACCACCCACCATCTCTCTCCGATGAGGTATGGCGGCTTGAGAAGATTGGCAAAGATGGAGCTTTTCACAAACGCTTGGCAAAAGAAAGAGTCAATACTGTGCAGGACTTCCTTGTGTTACTACTTTCCTTGAGCCCCTTAAGGCTTCGTCATGTAAGAATGAATATGTTTACTTATTCTTGTTGTATTATGAATTGAGTACATACCAATTCAAGTCTGTCAGTTGAACACAGTACACTTATTTGTACGAGGGATTTGCATGGACAACTTTTATCGGATACCAGCGGTTTGGGATCAGCTAACGATTGTGCTGGTTTCAGTATGTTATCTCTTTTTTGCAATGTCTCTCGGAGACTTTGAAGTTGGTGTAGACATGTTAAAAGTTATATCTGAAGATAGTTATCTTCCATATCAAATCAGTGATCAAGTGGACAACTATGTTTTCGATAAGATTGGGTTGCTGTAGTTTTGTCATAAATACTTTCATTTCAAATATGGTTATCTCCTTGTAAGTCTGTCCACTGTTCTGTGCAGATCTAACTCCATGTATTGAAAATCCTGCAGATCCTTGGTCCTGGTATGTCTGCGAAAATGTGGGAAGTCACGACAGACCATGCCTGGACATGTGTTCTCGGCAATAAATTATACTTTTATGATCGTTTGAGAACTCGGCAAAAGAACGGTGTGATCTTCAATGCAGCAGGACAGGTGAAGGGGATGTTTTCAAACGATCAGTATATACCCACCGAAAAGCTTTCTGAAGCAGAAAAGGCATGTTTGTTTTTATTTAATCCTTCACTTCCTATTTTTGTTTACACCCCCTCCCCACAAGGAAAAAAAAACGATGCTTTCCAGTTAACACCGTGATGGAAGGCCAACATTATTTCTTGAACGAAAGGGGGCACCATTTGTAATTAGGACTACATGTGGGGATCTGAATGCGAACCATTTTCTTTTTCCTGGGTAATGTGGAATTATATCATATGTATTATGCGTTTATGCTAGACTGCTAGTTGAGAACTTGAGATAAAGTATTGATGCAAGACTAACTTGAATCCAGCTTTATTCAGTCTAATGCTCATGGGTTGGTCATCTCTGCATATGGAGATCGTCAAAATGTAATTGCTTTTGATGATGACTCCACCCTTGGCATCCCAACCTCGTTGGATGATCAATCTTCCTCAGAATTGCAGTCGCAGGCTTCACAACATCAAGATCCGAGTACTCCGACCAAGATTGGGAGATTCCCTTTCTCACAACTGGAAGCGGCTACTCCCAGTTACATACAATATGGCCTTGATGATTACTTCCCCAGTTTTGACCTCATGGATTTAACGCATGATCAACCATTGAATTATTCCAGTAACATCCCGGAGATTTACGACACTGGTTCAGTGACTCAAGCTTTCAGTGCAAATGCGCACTTGCAGTTCTTTGAAAGTGAAGATTTTGATTTCTCAGACGATTTGCAGAATGTTACAAACTCTTATGCCCCCTTTCGAGGAAATGATGTTAATGCCCCAAAGCAGCGGTGGAACATTTTAGTCATTGTGCTCAAGTGGCGCGTCCTGATAAAAAGGATAGTGAAAAGAACTCGCAGTAGAGAAATACCAGGTTACTGTTGAACGTTCTTGTATGATGGAATGAACGTGAAATAAACCTTGAAGGGATCTGTCTGAGCGGGTAAAGGATGCAGCTAATTGTCAAGAATATTTTGGTGCGCGGTTGTTCTTGAAGATGTATATACAGCTGTTACCTGCAAAGCCGACAGATCCCTCAGGCAATTGATAAACGTGGAAACATGGTATGAAACTGTATAGCATAGTTCCGTTTGGTGGTCTGATGTTGATGCTTCATTCATGTACAAATTTATTTTGCTGTGATTTGGTGAGTTGATCACCAGTGTGATGTGGTTAATTAGTCAAAGACCACTGGCTGTGATGATATTATGAATGCCTGCTACTGCTACAGAGCTACCCTAGTTCCATTGAATTGATCGATTTAAATAATCTAGACCTGGTTTATAGAGTTCTCCTAGCCTTGTATTTGCATTATCTTTTTAAGCTATTTTTGACAAAATTAACTGATAAGTTGATTAAATACACTAATGAGTTGGATGCAAATTTGGAACTATACAAGGTATAGCTAATTTGAAGCCAATTAACTGACAAAGTTAGCTGCTATTTCATTTAAATAAGAATTTTCTTTTATATAAGGTGACTTATTTTTAAGTTACCTTATAAGGTGATGGAGTAAATAAGGTGAATGTTTACCAAACAACTTTATTTTAGTCAAAACACCTTATTTTAATTAAATAAAATGTTGTTATGCGTAAATAAGATCAACACATCAAGATGAAAACATACTTAAATTGTGATATCTGTGAAAAAAAGTTATGTTTATTTGTTACTCTTAAGTTTTGTTATTTTTAAATACATTATTTTTCAATTTATTATCAAGTGTCACATGACATATTAATTATGCGACGTGTCACTTTTTAAATTTTAATTGTTAAAATTGTAAATAAAATAATTTTAGATAATTTTAATTGAACCACATTGTTTTCACTAACTGTGAACTAACTCTAATTGTCAAAATAATTTTAAAAATCTACCACTTTAATATAAATAGTATAAAATGGAAAGGCCAAAAAATTAACTATAATATGTCATGGCGGAAGCTCCAGCAGTGGCCATAGTGGTCGAATCCAAGTTATCCCGTCCCCAATACTTTTGGAATTCCAATCAAATTAAATATAGTTTGACGTAAGTATGAACGTGTCAAATTCAAATGAATTGAACAAAACGTGTTCCAAGCAAGCGGTATATTCCTTTGAATAATCTCCCCAAGAAATGAGTTTGACGAATTGATTATTGATATGCAACCTATTAATGAGGGGATGTTACGTAGCTATATCAGTTAAGGGTTGTTCTTAATTGACTATACTTAATGCCGGTAAAATCAAACTTTTTTAAAAAAAATGATGCTTGTAAACTCAGGACCACACATACAGTAAAACCTTTATAAAATAATAGCATTGTGACCGTGATATTTTATTAATTTAATGAGATATTATATAATTGATACACTAATAATTTATTAATTTAAACAGG
>JAYMSR010001442.1:0-10170 GCA_036897825.1 Plantago rigida
AAATGCTCGCCCTTAGACTCTAGAATATATTGAGGCTATGAACTTTAAATTTCAATCAATGGAATTTTCAAATTTTATTTCATTTATAATTTAGCATGTTAAAATATAGGTCTAATTTCATATAAAATAATCAATTTTTTCATTGTTATCACAAGAAACACTCACCTTTAGTTTCATCATAAATAAACAAGTACCCAACTACTCCATTCCTTTTGCCCCGGTCAAAACTTTTCATTTTGTTATTTTTAGCAACTCAATTTAAACTTCTCATTTTTATTTTTTTATGAGTTAACGAATAATACGAAACCCTCTTAAGTTATTAAAAAATGTGCACGAACCACCCTCCCAACAAATTAGTTCATGAATTATTAAAAAATGGTGCAAACCCCCTGACCCCTCAATCATTATTGTTTACGCCGTATGAGATACAATTGCATTAGGTGCGAATATGGATGTTCCAACTATGATTTTATAGATAACTGTAAATACTTGATAGTCGTAAGATTAAATTTAAACTTACAACGAAACACCCATAAAAGTTGAACGATTGCACATATTGGTAGAGAATTGAATGAAAATGAGCATTTGAGCGGGATCTCCCAAACTAGTAATCTCAGGTTCATTAATTCTGTAATCGTAGCCCAATCCAAATCTTTGCAGGCCCAGCCCATTATGACTACAACGATAGCAACTTATGCACCATGTGACATGAAGAAGTCAAGAATAAGTTTCGTATTTGGACCCCAGAGCATGTTATCCAATCCAGTTCATTCCATATTTTATGATAAGTTTCGTATCGCACACGTCCACTCCTACAGACTCTCACGAGGCGCGTGTATAATCCAATCGCTTTCCCAAACCAGCGCGTGAGGTTGAAAAATCGTCATTGATAAATCAAATCAGTACATGACAGGCTGATCAATCGACGCGTGTCCAAATTTATTACATTAAATTGAATAACAAACCGACACAAGCTCAATGAGATGCACGAAGCTGGACGGTGCCACGTTGCACCATGAGTTTTGTGGATAAAAATCAGATAAGTATAAGATGGACTATTCTTCTTTGCCTATGGATGCAATTTTGCTGCATATCTTTGCGTGAACAAAAGTATTACTTTATTACCAGGTGAGTTGATTTCTTTGGTTTGTTGAAGTTTCAATTTGTTATGTGGTTGCTGTACTATAAGTTTATGGGTTCGTTTTTGTAGGTGAGATTTTGAGAAGAAGAACAAATGGCTGCTGATACAGATCGTGTTTCTGTTGAGCTCCCTGCTCATGCTTCCTGGAAAAAAATGGTACTTTTCCTTCTTACCTACTTGAATTTATATGGTTCCTTAGCACCTGATGGAGCTCCCTTTTCTTGATTTAAGTTCCTTGTCTAATTTATAAATTTATTTAGGGTTTGTGTTTGTTAAAAGTTCAGTTTTGGAGTGTGCTTCTCAATAGTTATGATCCTTGTAAAACCGGCAAGGTTAGGGAATAACAAAAAATAAAGCTTTTAATTCCTCCCTCCCAAATAGAGAGTGATAGATAATCTCAACTAAAGTTGAGTTGGACACTTGATTCAATGGTATTTGCCGGACCTAGGATTTCAACTAAATTACATACGAGGTTTTTCCGGTTTTTCCGATGAGGTTTTGTGAGATGAAATTCAAAATTTTCAAAAATATTACCTATAAATTTTTTTACCCCTGGTCTTTGTCATGCAACTCGGGTCAGTTAAAGGTGCGTGCGTGCCAACAAGACATTTGACTCGGTACACATTACTCTATTAGTCCCAGATCAACTGTAGTATTGAGTAATGTTTGGGATTTGATCACAAATTGCGCGTACATTATGTTATGAAAGTATTGGTTTGTGTATTTACATGTATATATTTGTTAATATACTTATTTAAGTTGGGGTGTAAAAAATGTAAATACACCCGTAAAAATAGAGACGTAGAGTATTATTTTGGGGCCGAGGAAGTAAGTGTTCTACAACGCAGGGATTTAATTTGATTTCCGTGAGCTAGAACTGAGACATTTTGGTACTATTCCGTCGTGTTTTTTTTTAAATTTTAAACCATTGTCAAAGTTGGTTCACAGAAGATATGGTATCTTATTATTGATTGTTGATTCTGCATGTTAAATTTAGTAGGTACTGAATTCGACAATTCCTCGTACATCTATCACTTGTAAAGTTGAAGTATGTTCTGTTGGAGTTGAGATCTAGATGTTTTTGTCCAGTTGATGATTTTTTTTTAAATACTATGGTATCTTATCAATTTACTGGTTTGACAAATATTTGTAGTACTTGCCAAATGAGGGGAACCCAAGGAAGAATAAGGTTATATTCATTGCTCCGACGGGAGAGGAGATTAGGAACCATAGACAGCTACAGCAGTACCTGAAGGCAAATCCAGGAAATCCTGCTCTAAAAGAGTTTGATTGGAGCAGTGGTGAAGCTCCAAGAAGATCAGCGCGGATTGTGGAAAAAGCCAAGGCAGCACCTCCTTCTAAAGAGAGTGAGCTACCCGCTAAACGCCGAAAAAGATCTCTTACCAAGAAGGATAAGCAGAAAGAAGAAACTGAGGGTAAGGAAGAGACTGTGATGCAAGATGCAGACACTGATGAGAAAGAAGATAAACCAAATGAGGATAAGAAAAAGACTGTGATGCAAGATGCCGACTCTGATGAGAAAGAGGATAAACTGAATGAGGATAAGAAAGAGACTGTGATGCAAGATGTGGAAGCTGATGAGAACAAAGATGAGAAACTGACCGAGGGTAAGAAAGGTGCTGAGACGAAAAATGTGGAAGCTGATGAGAAGGAAGCAGACAAACTACCAGAATTTATGGTTGATCATGTTGAGCCATTTGCAGAATTGGAAGTGCGAAATATTGTGGACTATGCTCAGATGGCTGAAGGTGCTGTTGGGGATCAGACAGAACCACTATATGAACCTATGGCTGCTTATATTACCTCGGAAACTGTAAACGCGGAGGAGAAAGTTGAAGACAGGGAAGCATCAGGAACCAAGGGAAAACCTGAGCCCGAGGCTATTGGGTCAGTTCAAGAAATGTTGGGTAAACCTGAGGCGGTTGACCAGAAACAGGACATACCAGAAGGTCATGGAACTGGAACAGCATTTGCGTTTACTGGTGAAACCAATGGAGTTGAGTATCAAGGCCGTGCTAATGATTCGCAAGACAAGAATTTGAACGGCGATGTTGAGGAAAGTGGTAAAAGTAACCAGGTAGAGGCATCACTGGGTACATATCATCCATCCCCCAGGCCCATTAGGTGCTGAATTACAAGTACTAGGCTTGTGTTAACTGTTGTTGCTGAAACTTTAGTTCTTGTTTTAACTTGTGGACTTCCTTAGGAACTTAGATGATGACTGTAATAAGCAAGTAAACCAACTACTTGAAGTAGGTCCTGGTTTAATTTTCTTTCTAGTCAGGGAGTTACTTGTGGATTGTCTGACATGATTAGCTCTTGTATTACACATGGATATCATGTTTTAGTGAGTGTTTTTAGATAACTATCTTGCACTCGGCCTGTTCATCCCGGATTTTGGTTATATGAACAGTCTCATAAGTTTTCAATGTTAGTGTTCTATTTAGAAACTTGATCTATACAAGCAATCACAATTCACAGCCAAGCAAATATTTCGATAGTTTCGGTATTTATCAAAATTATTTGGATGATCATCGTCTGAGCTTTTTTATATCGCAAGAACCAGAAGGAACCCATCGAATCATAACTGCACCTTAATGTACTACTACGTTTGAATTTTGCAAATACTCGAACAAGAAGCCATGGAGAACTCAAACTCCTCTTTGCTGACAACATCATGACTAGGGAACCATGGACTAAATAGCACCTTGAATATTGACACTCCTTGCAATACTGCCATAGTTTTTAGTATGAATTGAGGATTAGGTAATGATTGATTGTTAGCTTTTTTGTGCTGTTGGACAAATAATCTCATCGAAGTAGAACTTAAATGCTCAAGTCAATGCACAATATTACATAAATCTATCGTACAGTTTTACACCGAGTATTCATGAGTCATCTACTATGAAACAAACATATACTGTGGTCTAAGGTATTTATGTAACTGTTAATCATGAAACTTATTGACACTACTATGTGGTGTATGATTCCTACTATAAATAGGGATCATCAAAAGTACTCTCAGATATCATAATCATATAATCATAAGAACAATAACAACAAAAATTTAAATATCATATATTTCAGTTGAAGTGTGTTTATTTGTTTTACGTATCATTTCTGAATTATTCAATTTGTTATGATGTCCTCCAATTGCAGTTATCATCAAAAGTATCTGCATGATTAACTAAATAATCTACAATGATCTCTATGATGTATTAATCATAATAAATTCTTCATTACTAAATATCATTAGGGTAATTATCCACCAAAACTTCATTTGCTTCACGAGGAGTATACTAGGTGGTGGTGACATTCTGTTCAGAATTGTATATTGCAAACAAGGTCGCAGATATGTCACCCATAACATCCAAACTTATATTGTAAAGTTTTTTTTTTTGAAACGGTAAAATTTATTAATACTTGAAAGTTACAAACAGCCCCTAAAGAGTTGTGCACTTTCATTGAATGATATGTGCAATTTGCTTGTCACCTACCAAGCCGTGGTTAGAAATCTAAACCAACTTACGTGGATCGTCTATGAATTAATGATGCACCGATCTAGTCAATAGTTCATGTAACACCAAACTCATTATGTGTCACGATTCACAAGGTTTAAGGGCTGTAAGGTATGTATGTTTAGGTTGCAGTATTGGAGTACGAAATGATGATATTAAAACAATTAAAGATGGACGGAACAAACATTGAAAGATAGTACTACTAAGCTAATTCATTCTAAACTGCATCACAACAACAAATGTAGCTTGCTAGCTAGCTAAGCTAAATTAGCCTTACTAGTTCATACAATGACTGGAATAAACAACAAAACGCCTACAGAAAGTTAATTCTTCAGCCAACTTAAACCCAACCAATAAATGAATGAATCTTCTATGTACAAAACACTTCCACCTGTTAATAGCTTATATTCTCCCCTTTTTACGGTTTGCTGCAAATGATAGATCATGCTAACCTTCAACGCCCTGGCAATAATATTGCCGATACACCAGTCCTGGAATTTAACCATATAACCCACCCGAATCTCAGACCATGCGAGCAATGACCCATACAGATTCATGGATGATTTAAAGAAGAGCTTCCGATTTGCAGAAAGAGCCAAAGATTAGGAAATATTATCCAGACCCCATGTAGTCAGCACCTGTGCATCTCGAAAGCCGACAGCCCACACCCAAAAGGCCCCTGTTTCCTTTATCCGAGCCTAGATTTCTGGGGATCTCAACTAAACTGTAGGGCTGCTTGAGCCTGAAACTTGTCTAACAGACTCCAAACTTCTCAACTTCAAGTAAAGAGCATGATCTTCAATTACCACATCCAAAATTGACCCAAGTACCTCAGCTTGAGCTACAAAATTCGTCTTCCAGTCTTCTCTCTGATGGCTGCTGAAATATATTCCTCCGCAAAACCAATTGTTCAAAACCATCGGATTTCACATTGTCCTAGGCACCCTGCTCAGGATGCTTTAGTCTAACATGTTCATGCGCTTTAAGAGCTTCTGCTGTGAAGCTTTCCAAAGCTTTGAAAATTGGAACCAGACCTCCTTTTAAACTACTCGAAGCCGCATTGTGCACTAATTTCCTAGCATCTTTATGCTTAACTCGCTCTTCATCCAATCTCTGCCTCATAGAATCTAAATCGACCTTCAAATCATCCAACTGTGAAACCCCACCATCCGAGGCAACTACAGACAAACCACCTTTATCCGACACAGAATCATGGTCATGGTCTGATTTACCCAATTTACCCCTCTCCTTGAGTTGCCGTTCATAATCCTTCGAGAGATACTCAGCTCTGATTCTTTGCCGCCCCTCTTCATCTTGTTTTTCCCATAACTGACGCAAACTCGTCGAGAATGTGGTCATGGCATTAGCAACTTTTGCTTCGGAGATGGCTTCCATTGCTTGCTGCCAATCATTGCAAATCACAAAGATCGGAGGAGCTCCAAGCCGGCTAGGGGAATAAGGGACTGTTCCATCAGGAGTCACTTCTGGCTCATATTGAAGACACTGTAGAAGCCACCCATTTAGGGACTCAACGTAAGATTTCTGAAACCCAATCCAATTGTTAAATCGATCGCACCATGCACGAAGCTCACGCTCAAGCTGGGCAGTGGCTCTTGAGTTTGAATCTGTTTGCGGACCTATATTGGCCTTGAGCTTCCGCATTTTGCTCCCCATTATAGCTTGAAATTGCTTCTGATGGCACTTTAACATTGCTTTCCACATTCTCATCATCCTGACCATCAGAATTCATTGAGTTAAAAGATGTGTTAGCGTGCAAAGAAATTGGTCCTTGAAGAATAAAACACCCGATCTCGATGTCAGGTAAGCATCCATAATTCCATATAATATGGAGAACTAAATTGTCGGTTAAGATAAGATCTGAGTGAGCTTATTAAGACAAATTGTGGACACACAAACCCATCACACAAGCCCAAAGACATCCCATTTTAGATCTCAAAACCTGATGGTGTTGGTAGAAAAGCATCACATTGTCAGTTCTCGGGAGGATAACAGAAGCAACTATTAGCAGCAGAACATGGGGGGTTTCAAGGAAATTATTTAAAAAAACGAGTAACATCAGTAACACAAACTGAACTTATTTTCCCATTCAGTAAACTATAGAAATAATTGAAATATAACAAGGTGCCAAGGTAATCACTGAAGTTGCATGCTTTATGGTTCGCTTAAGTCAACAGGCTCAACGCAACTCATCTCAGTGTTTAGATGGTGTAGCAAATTTATGAACATATATCATGTAAAGCAATTTCATTTAATAAATTAGACAATATATATGAAAAGGGCTAGCAATTTAATACCCTTGAATCAATGCTGCAAGCTGAGGTTGCAATTCTTCATCTCGCAGCTTGTGTATACGGCGTGAAATGGTCTCTATGCTTCTAACTTTAAGATCAAGCTTTGTAAGTGATCGTCTGATAACAGCTTCAGCAGCTTCAATCTTGCTAGTTTCGGCTCCTTCCTCATCCAATGTTTTAAGTCTTCTGCACCATTTCTCATATAAGACACGATGTCTTTCTTCATCCTAAACAAAGCACAAGCCGGATATATGAGCAAGATCAGATCACGAAGTAACATTTATAAATGTGTGGGACCTAATGAGTAAAAAAGACCACAGAGGTGATACTCAATTGTCCGAAATTGTCAGACCTTTATACCTTAGAGACGGTAATCACCCATAAATAAGAGGATTTGAAACTTAATATCTAAAGAAAGTACTAGCCTGTATTTTGTAGGCATTTTTAAAGTTTTTAAGTAGTAAAGCAAATTTGAAATCAAGGATCAAAAAGGAAGAAACTTTTGTTTATGAAAAAATGCAAACACAACATGAACCAACTGAATAGAACCAAGTAATAGCTGATAGATAATGTCAAAGCACAAAGAAACAAAGCCATCTTTATAAACCCATGAGCTTATGCAACTTTCTGCTTGGAGTACCAAGCTAATGTTAACAATTAGCATGACAGAAGACACCACGAATATGATCGAAACTCAAGCCATTAGGATTCAAGGTTTATATCAGTTTACCTTCACTTCCTTGTATAATTTTTGCTCCCAGGCAGACAGCTTGTCCAGCACCGATGACAGGTCACAAGCCTGGGCATTTACATCTTTCCCAAGATCATCGAAGTAAGATTTTGCCAATTTCATTGTCTTAGTCGCTAGTTTTGCAGATTGTAGCGACGGTGGATCTTGTAATGCAAGTGATGGAGATACCAGATACAACAACCTTGAGACAAGCACTGTAATAAGGTAAGTTAGCCAGTCAAGTTAAATGTTTGTCCATAACACCAATAGATCAATATTTTGTGTGCAAAAAAAAATAAAATTCAGAGAGGATGTAAACCTTTAAGAAACCCGGGCTGGTAAGGAACCTTCCCGACTTCAAGCATCATGGCTACCTCTTTCCCGTAGCCAGAAGCAATTTCAAATTCATCCTTGATTTCAACCACAACCTCCCGAAGATCGCGAGTTCCGTTAGGTGACATCAGAGTAATACTACTCAACTTAGAAGTATCACCATCCTGCTTGGATGTTTCCTCCACTTCAAAAGTCACCCCTCTCTTCTTTGAAGAACCCTCATCAACACTCGTTGAGATTACATGTTCCGGACTGCTTTTCTCATCTGACAAGCTAATCGAACTCGACAATTCATCATCTAGGTGTTGACCTGCCCATGGTTTCCCCTGACCATGCGATGGTGACATAGACGATAACTCGCCTTCTTGACCATAACTAGGCGGCATTGATGGCTTCACATTATCCGGATTGTACTGTGGCGGAATGGATTGCCTTTGACCTTCACCATTATACTGTGGTGTGTGGGGCTTTGATGGGATTCCAGCTTCCCCATTGTACTGAGGGGGCATCATATGTGATTTTCCAACCTCCCCACTACTCGACGAAAGAACTGACTTGGAGCTACTCTCACTTTTATGCATTGGCACAGATCTTGAAACACCAGCCATACCCCTATTCGCTGGCGGCGCCCTAGCACGAGGAGTACTCTCCCCAGAACTCATTTTCCCATCTTGCATTCTTTTCCCCTTAGTAACATCCCTATAGACCTCATTCTCAGTCTCTTCCTCCAGTTCAGGAATCCCTTCTCTCTCCCTCACCTCCGTCGAATCAGGACTACTGTAATTCGACCCGTACGCATACCCACCACCTGAGTAATACCCTGAATATCCACCACTACCACCGATCCCATCAAAAGGATTAAAGAAATCCCAGGCAGACCCCTTTGGCGAAGGTGGAGGAGGCGCCTCCTTGGGCGGACTAACTTTGACACCACCGCCACCCCCATTCTCAACTGGAGCATACCCATAACCAGGCGGAGATGTCCAGTATGAATCCGAATATCCATACACTGGCTCCTCCGGAGGCTTATGAATCACAGTTCTAGCAGCTGGAGCAGACTTCTTCATGTAATACATATTAGCAGTATTAGCATAGTAATACGGATCCATATACTGCTGACCATAAGTAGCAGCCATCTGCTGTGGGTAGGGATTTGAATACGGATACGTAAACGGATCATTCACCATTCCACCCCCAAACCCCTCTGTATATCCAGTATACCTAAATCCACCTCCCTCATTATTCACCATCCCATCTCCAAAACCTTGTTGATAACCTTGAAATCTAGAGGATTCACTCCCATTACCCATCATTCCTCCCCCAAAACCCTGTCCATAACCATTATGCCCAGATTCACTCTCATTATTCATCATTCCATCTCTATAACCACGAAATCTAGCTGAATCACTCTCATTATTCATCATTCCATCTCTATCACCACGAAATCTAGCTGATTCACCCTCATTATTCCTCATCCCTTCTCCGAAACCCTGTTTATAGCCATTATGCCTAGATTCACCTCCTTTATTACCAAATCCCTTACTCACATTATGATTATGATCATGATTATGGAGATGAGGCGTACCTTCTTCTTCCGAATCCGACAAGTGTATATGCGATTCATCATCATCCTCATCTTCATCCTCGCCATTAACATGTAAGTGATTGTGATTGTGACCCTTAGCTTTGGAATTGGGAGGCAAAATCAAAGAAGGCGAGGAAAACGAAGAAGAACCAGAAGAAGCCGAATTAGTAACCAGCTCCTCATCAACGAACTTACGGAGAGCATCACCGATGTCCTTGAGTGACCGGAAGTAGGACACGTGTGCGGCGGCGAGAGCGTAGCGGTGGTTGGCGGCGGCGCGGATGAAGTCTCTCCGCTCGCGGCAGTGGATTTCTAGCGGAAAGTTGTCCTCCTTGGAGCCACTGCAACCCATAGGTACCACAATCACAGTGTTGTTGTTGTGTTGTTTCCCTTTGGAGAGAGTCTCTGCTGCAATTGCATTGTGGGAAATGGGGGATTTGGTACTCGTATTTGGAAGCTTTTGGTGTGTGATGTGAATGGTGGTGGGAAATTGGTGAGGAAAGTACAAGGGAGGTACTGTTGGAAGCTGA
>JAYMSR010001443.1:0-10169 GCA_036897825.1 Plantago rigida
CTTGACAAGTTTGTTTCCGGCCTTCATGATTTGTTTCTTCTGTATTCTGAGAATGAGTCACATACAGATGGTGCATTCACCATCACAACCAAGCACTAAAGAAAACACTAAGGCCAAATCTGACTTGGTCTCTAAAGTAGAAACTACTAACTTCCAGTTCCAAGATACACTCCAAAGGTTACAAAACAAAACTCATATGTGACCACTTAATTAGCCTGCAAAATTAAACTGACAGATAGACATATTTTATAATTACCACAGCTTCATATCATAATTCATAAAAAAAGGTTGGTGAATCATTGTTATTTACTTACCCCAGTGTGTCCCACACTTAACCACCCCCATCCTCTGGTTATAAGAAGCCAGTTAGAATCAGACTTAACCATGCACTTACAAACTTGAAAATTAAAATGCAACTCCACTATCTTGCCATCAAACATTAATTGACTGTATACAACTCCCAGTTCTTTTTAGGCCTTTCCTAATTTGTAGCAAGTGAGCTTTGCACTTAAAGTAACTAACTTTCTCCTATTTTCTTCAACAGCATTTTATAGTTACTCAACATGTTTTAGTAAATTCTGTTATATTGCAGAGATGGAAGACAGGAGCTCGAGGAGCCGGAGCTTCAGCCGGAGCATGAGCAGGGCTGGAAGGACCCTGGAGGAGGTAATCCTCTCAAGTTCAACTCCCAGGCGGAGTGTGAACGCGGAGGTAGACGAAGAAGCCTTACGATGGGCTGCTTTGGAGAAACTACCGACTTACGACAGGCTGCGTAAGACGGTTCTCAAATCGTTCATGGAAACACCAAACCATGGGAGTATCAAGGTGGTACACAAGGAAGTTGATGTCAGAAAGCTTGGCATCAACGAAAGACAAGAGTTCATTGACAGGTTCTTCAGGGTGGCTGAGGAAGATAATGAGAAGTTCTTGACAAAGCTTAGAAACCGGATTGACAAGTGAGTGAGTTTCAACATTTTCTGATAAAATCTCACTTTCACATTGTTTAGTAATGAATGTTTCTTAATTAGTTGCAGAATAATTGGATTTATTCATCTCTAACTTATTAGAAACAGAGATGACATGTTGGAATTATCCTTGTTGACAGTGATAAGTAGATTTTTTACACTAGTATAGTCCAGTGATAGCCTCTGATCTCAAATGGGAAAACAAACATAAAAGGCCAGTTAGAATATTAATAGGAAGTTGTTTTACTCTGCCTGGAATCAACAAATATACTAGTATAGAAAGTTTCAATTATCATGATATTTATGGTTATTAGATGCTAGGCAAGTAGGCATGTATAAACCCTCTCGATAGCATGTAGTAAATCATAACACATTATATCAGAGGGTGTACGAGTGTTTACACGCCTAACATGTCGGAAAACTGATAGTTACATAGGAGTTATTTTGCTTGACATAAAATCAAGAGCATGTGCTGAAATTGAAATATACCTAAAAGGTAAACTGTCAGCAATAATATAGTATTGGTTACAGTTTCATACACAGAACAAAATGTAGTATAAACTGTACTTTATTGCAGATAAAAATATAGACTATCTTCTTGAAGTTAACCTTGGAAGTTTTAAAATATATAGCTATATGATTTAATTTTTTAAATAGAATTTACAAATTTATTTATCTATATATTAGCACAGATCCATATTTTTTCTCCCCTGTCAGCTAACACCACCGCCCCCCACCCCCTCATCCATGAAATGGTACATCAATTCTACAATTTCAAAAACCATACTGCAGGGTTGGGATTACACTTCCAACAGTTGAAGTGAGATTTGAGCAATTAACGGTGGAGGCCGACTGCTTCATTGGCGACAGGGCACTTCCAACCCTGTCAAACGCAGCACGGAACATAGGCGAGAACATGATGGGTTGTTTCGGTTTGGGTATGGCTGAGAAAACAAAACTCAAAATACTCAGGGAAGTCTCAGGGATACTAAAACCCTCTAGGTATTTCACCATTTTAATTCTAACAAAATACTGCCATATACTGAAGTTAAGAACCTTAACTTACATTAGTCCATCTGTTTTGGGTTATTACTTAAATTGTGACAGGATGACACTCCTACTGGGACCACCATCTTCTGGGAAAACAACTCTTTTGTTGGCTCTAGCAAGCAAATTAGATCCCACTTTAAAGGTTGCAAGTCACTAAATACTAAATCCAAACACAGAGAAACACACACCCCATATCACATGATCCAATCATCTAATTATGGTTTTAACAATTCTTGATGATTTTAATATCAAACTTCATTAGTATAATCCTTCAATGATCTAACTAATCCAATCATTTTTTTATGTGGAACAACAGACAAGGGGAGAAATCACGTACAACGGGCATATGCTTGACGAATTTGTACCACAGAAAACATCTGCCTACATCAGTCAAAATGATGTTCATGTAGGAGAAATGACCGTGAAAGAAACGCTGGACTTTTCCGCTAGGTGCCTGGGGGTTGGATCGCGATATGGTATTAGCATAAACATAAATCAAGCAGTCCTTTACGAAATTTTCTTAGTTTTTTGCAATATAATGTGATAAAACTAATCGAGTGATTTCCACAATGAATAAAAATAGATCTTTTGAGTGAGCTTGCTAGAAGGGAAACAGATGCAGGTATTTTTCCCGACGCAGAAGTTGATCTATTCATGAAGGTAATTTAGTGTATAATACATCAAAACTAGATAGACTAATGCTGTACATGAACCCACAATTAATACAGTTAGACACATGTTGAAGTATATGCTATGGTGCATCAGGCAACAGCAATACAGGGAGTTGAGAGCAGCCTCATCACAGACTACACATTAAGGGTAAGGGCAACAAATACCTACTCGGCTTTTGACTGTTTCTATTTCTGTTTGACTCGAAAAGTTATGATCTGACGCAGGAAAAAAGAATATCAAACATCCTTAAACTGTGTAATTACAAACATGTTTTAAAGAATGTAAGAATATATTGATCTGCTAAATTATAAGTGGTTAGTAGCAACAGCCAACCACTATGTTGGATATCTTAATCTGTAAACTTTTACCTAATAACTTTCTACTTTAGGCTATTCAACTGATCCAATTGCCACTAGACACCCTGAAAAATGGTACATGGTTTTGAGTAGGTAAACAGATTTCTAGGAAAAATTAGTTCATTAGTGCTCTGATACCTTCTTCAAATTTCAACAAGTGCAGATACTGGGGCTTGATGTGTGCAGAGACACAATTGTTGGGGATGAGATGATAAGAGGAATTTCAGGCGGTCAAAAGAAACGTGTCACGACAGGTCTTACATCTATGCTTTACAGTTCTTTCACGCCTAGCTAGCATCTAGGATTTTCAGACCAAAAAATTCAGTTTTAAATCATGCAACAGAAACAAATGAAAGAGTAAAATGACACTCCACTAACCACAACATCTTAATCACATACTAAACCACATAGAAATGGAAGGTGGATTTGTTGACATGCAAAATTGAAGTCATTTAAGCAAATTTGTCAACACATCAAAGAAAAACATAAAAAGTCCTAGTTAGGTCATAGTGGGCCTTACTTTCTAGTTTCTACCCATACCAGAAAGAGAAACAGACCAGGTCAGGACTAATTGGACTGGAATATTTTCAACAAAGCTAACCTAACCTAACCTAACACCACTGAATAACAACTCGAACTAGTTCCGTAAGTATGGAGTATGAACATCCTAGGATTAATGTTGATAAGATGGCATGATAAGCAAGCACTAATCATAGAGTACCAAAAGATATGAAGTCTGAAGTTACATCACTATGATTCTTATAGTCCACTTGCAAGAAACCGAAGCTTACAGCATTCAAAATGGTGTCAAGATCACTAACCTAACACCATTCGACTGAACCAGCACTATGAGAATGATCCCAGCTTTAATATCGATCACAAAAAAACGAATGCATCAACCGAGGACAGATAACTTCCCAACATGCTAAATAGCCATTTCAAATTACAAAAGATAAGGAGTGTATATACAATATCCCATGAACTAACTCCTGAAATGTAAGTAGTTATGGAAAAAATTGTTTGCAAGAAACAAAAGTATGTCACAGGAAAGTTAAACAAGTGTAGTTTGGATTAATCAAGAGATCAGAATAGATGTTTTGGTCTCGTTCTTACACATCAAATGAGCTAGTACTCAAGTTCGAAATCTTACCTTCGCAAACAGGGGAGATGATTGTTGGACCAACTAAAACACTGTTCATGGACGAGATATCGACTGGCCTGGACAGCTCCACGACATTTCAAATTGTGAAGTGCTTGCAACAAATTGCTCACCTGACAGAGGCTACCATCTTCATGTCGTTGTTGCAACCAGCTCCAGAGACATTTGAACTCTTTGATGACATAATTCTTTTATTAGAAGGCCAGATCGTCTATCAGGGCCCAAGAGAGCATGTCGTTGAGTTCTTTGAGAGCTGCGGGTTCAGCTGTCCTGAGAGAAAAGGAATTGCTGATTTCTTGCAGGAGGTAAAAAATGGAAGTTAGTAAATTTCAGAAAACAGCATGTGATTCCATCGTTAACAACCTCACTATTGTGTTTGAAACAGGTAACATCAAGGAAAGACCAGGAACAATACTGGTCGAACAGAAGCAGGGAATACAGATATATCCCAGTAAGCGAATTTGCGAAAAGATTCAAGCGCTTCCATGTAGGTCTACGTATTGAAAATGAACTATCAGTCCCATATGACAAGAATCGAAGTCACAAAGCAGCTCTAGTGTTTAAGAAGTATTCCATCCCTAAAAGTGAGCTTCTAAGAGCAAACTTTGACAAAGAATGGCTTTTAATCAGGAGAAATTCTTTTGTCTATGTCTTCAAGAGTGTCCAGATATTCATCGTGGCCATTATCACAGCAACTGTGTTTCTAAGAACTCAAATGCGCACAAGGAATGAACAAGATGGAGCAGTCTACATAGGTGCATTATTGTTCACAATGATTTCGAATACTTTCAATGGTTTCTCCGAGCTCGCCAGGACCATACAGAGACTTCCAGTCTTCTATAAGCAAAGGGACCTTCTTTTCCACCCGCCTTGGGCATACACTTTGCCAACATGTTTGTTAAGGATACCGATTTCCATATTTGAAGCCATAGTATGGATGGTCACAACTTACTACACCATTGGATTTACCCCTGAACCTAGCAGGTATAAATTTCCGTCAGCCACACTATTACTTCAACAATACTTGGGAAAATTGACTGTTAAGTTTAAACTGACTATAACATATGCAGGTTCTTCAAGCAACTACTGCTGGTATTTTCTATTCAGCAAATGGCTTCTGGTATATTCAGGCTTATAGCAGCAGTATGCAGGACAATGATTATTGCAAATACTGGTGGTGCGCTCACTCTTCTGCTCGTGTTCTTGTTGGGTGGTTTCATCCTTCCTCGAGGTATCCGACCAACAATAAATGTAGAACCAGCAATTTTTTTCCCAAGCACATTTCTGAAGTAGACATACAATGATGCAGTCAATTGTATAGATCCTACACCGAGAAAATATATCTATTAAATCAAGTATACTAACTACTTAAACAGTTAAACTTGCCGGGAAAAAAATTTGTCGAGCTAGACAGAATATGAACGTGTAACAGTTCAGTGATACAGCGAACATTTAAATGGCCATGTTCTCTCATCCCTAGTACAAAGTGTCTGACATAACCATTTCCTACAACTGCAGACCAAATTCCAGATTGTTGGGCATGGGGTTACTGGCTTTCACCCCTGAGTTATGGTTACAATGCCATTGCTGTCAATGAGATGCTTGCTCCGAGATGGATGAACAAATTGGTGAGCAAAAAACTTGTATTCATGTATCTCGTGTTATGCTTTGTTATAGGACCATCAAGTATAAGTTCATCTCCACATAAAAAGTTAATTATTGTATCAACATGGTCCTGTGCAGGCCTCAGACAACACTAGAATATTAGGACTGGCCATATTGAACAACTTCGATATTTTCCCGGACAAGAACTGGTATTGGATAGGTGTTGGTGCCCTTCTGGGGTTCACTGTACTCTTCAACATTCTATTTACTTTTGCCCTCATGTTTTTGAACCGTAAGTTCTAAAACACTATTCAATACGTCAACGAAATATATATCAAAGGAAACCTAATTTTTATTCTCTTCTGTACACAAAAGCTCTTGGAAAGCCACAAGCTATAATATCCAAAGAGCAGGCAAAGGAGATGGAAATTGTCAATGAAGAAGCAAATGAAATACCAAGACTTAGAACAATAAAGTCGAAGAAAGAATCTCTACCTCGAACCTTATCTGCCTCTGATGGAAACAACACAAGTAACAATTTGAAACATATGTGACATAAGATCGAGTTAATAATATGATATCTACTCATCCGTGTTATTTTCATTTTGTTTTACTAGTGGAAATGACCATGCAACGTATGAGCAGTCCCCAAGGATTAAGTAGGAATGAAGATGCAAGCCTTGAGGCAGTAAGGGGTGTTGCTCCAAAGAGAGGAATGGTTCTACCATTTATACCCCTGGTGATGTCTTTTGACAGCATAAATTATTACGTAGATATGCCACCAGTAAGAAACTAAACCATGTCAAAATCTCCCGAAACTAGTTAGATCAATTGCAATTTTAACTTCATTAACACCTAATATTGTGCTCACCTATTGCAGGAAATGAAGGATCAAGGAGTAAAAGAGGACAAACTCCAACTATTGCGTGCTGTTACGGGCGCATTTAGGCCAGGAGTTTTGACTGCATTGATGGGAGTGAGTGGAGCAGGAAAAACTACACTGATGGATGTTCTGGCTGGAAGAAAAACTGGTGGTTATATTGAAGGTGATGTTAGAGTAGCTGGATTCCCGAAAAATCAAGAAACCTTTGCCAGAATTCAAGGATATTGCGAACAGAACGATATCCATTCTCCCCAAGTCACTGTCCGAGAATCTTTAATCTACTCCGCCTTCCTTCGGCTCCCAAAAGAAGTGACCAAGGAGCAAAAATTGGTAAGTACAGAGCTTTTAACAACCAAAATAAAGCAGCAACTATTGTTGCGCCAACTTTCATGGAAAGAGGCCTTTTTCCAGGCTGCAAGCATACGACCAACTAGTCACCAAAGCAGCAACTATTGTTGCGCCAAGGCTTGCCTCGGGCACAACGTCATATAATATGAAAGAAAACAGAAATCGAAAAAAATATGTGCAAATACTTACTTGAAGTAAACCCTCACCTTTATCCTTTTCAGGCATTTGTGGATGAAGTTATGGATCTGGTTGAGCTAGATGATCTCAAGGATGCCATTGTCGGAATTCCAGGAGTAACTGGATTGTCAACAGAACAGAGAAAAAGATTGACTATAGCTGTTGAACTTGTTGCAAATCCATCCATCATATTCATGGACGAACCAACTTCTGGTTTAGATGCGAGGGCTGCAGCTATTGTCATGAGGACTGTCAGAAACACGGTGGACACAGGAAGAACTGTGGTTTGCACTATTCACCAGCCTAGTATTGATATCTTTGAAGCTTTTGATGAGGTAAACTATCCATCCACCACTTAATTCTTCACCATTCATCCAGAGTCAATTCAGCTTTCTGAAACCCCAAATAAACTTTGTTTACGTCCTGCCTGGTTACTATAAATTTACCTTTTGCTCTCTAACATCCTCTATTTTATCACACATCAGTTACTTCTCATGAAAAGAGGAGGTCAAGTTATCTATGCAGGTCCACTAGGTCAGCATTCGCAGAAAGTGATCGAGTACTTTGAGGTACTTCATAAATTTTAAGATCTCAAAACAGATTTCTGAATCAACAAGGATTAGGAGTACTAATAGTAAAAATACCATAAAATGTAGGCAATTCCAGGAGTCCAAAGGATCAAAGAGAAATACAACCCAGCAACTTGGATGCTCGAAGCAAGCTCAGGGGCTACTGAGGCCCGATTGGGAATGGACTTCTCGGAATACTATGAATCAACAGCCTTATATCAGTAAGTATAAGAATATTACAACTCCAACTTTCAAAAACTTGTTACTCTACAGGCATTGATAACAATATACATACATGTGGCTATTTCCAGGCGAAATAAGGCCTTAGTGAAAGAGTTGAGCATACCAGCTTCAGGGGCAAAAGACTTGTACTTCAACACACAATATTCGCAGAGCACATGGGGTCAATTTAAGTCCTGCATTTGGAAGCAATGGTGGACTTACTGGAGAAGTCCGGATTACAATCTTGTCAGATACTTCTTCGCTTTGGCCTGTGCACTTATGGTTGGGACAGTTTTCTGGAGAGTAGGCTCAAAAAAGTTAGCATCTGGTTCCTAATCGCACACAATACATTTCAAAGTCACAGCACTTTAAAAGCAATATTCTAATCATCATTTCTTCTCTTACGACTTGCAGGAACAGCGACACAGATCTTCTGACTATCATAGGAGCTATGTATGCTTCTGTATTGTTTGTTGGAATTAATAATTGCTCTACAGTACAACCTGTAGTGGCCATAGAAAGGACTGTGTTTTATAGAGAAAGGGCTGCAGGAATGTACTCAGCTCTGCCTTATGCCATGGCACAGGTGAAATTTCATTCCATTGGATTGCATTTACCACTTCTTCAGCATTCATGATTTCAAAACATTTCGGGAAGTTACAAGCAAGCCAAACCAATCACGTTTACGACTTAAAACACATAATAACTCACAGCTGAAAGCATATATGTAGGTCATCGTTGAAATACCTTACGTGCTTATTCAAACTACATACTACGCGGTTCTAGTGTATGCTATGGTGGGCTTCGAATGGACAGCATCAAAATTCTTTTGGTTCTACTTCGTGAACTTCATTTCGTTTTTATACTTCACATACTACGGAATGATGACTGTTTCTATCACACCAAACCACCAAGTTGCAGCAATTTTTGCAGCAGCATTTTACGCGCTCTTCAACCTATTCTCCGGCTTCTTCATCCCCAGACCAGTAAGTCACTTCCTCCAATCCTATATAATAAACTAGAAGCATCCATACATGACTTAGTGATTAATAATCTGTCGTATATTCAGAAAATCCCCAAGTGGTGGATATGGTACTACTGGATTTGCCCGGTGGCATGGACGGTATACGGACTAATAATAGGGCAATACGGAGACGTTCAGACGACGATTACAGTGGCCGGACAGACAACACAACCGATGATCAAAACATACATTCATGACCATTTTGGATATGACCCGAACTTCAAGGGTCCAGTAGCAGCAGTATTAATTGGTTTTGCAGTTTTCTTTGCCTTCATGTATGCTTATTGCATCAAGTCATTAAACTTCCAGATGAGATAGGATTGGATTATTTCGTACTACTACTACTACTACTACTACTACTACTACTACTACTAGTATGTATGTTGATTATTGATTTTGTATTAAATGATCATGGATACAACAAAACAAACAGATGGTGAGAATCCATAAATATTACTACAGGTTTACATGCAGTTGTAATTAGGTGATTTGGGTAGAATTGAGGGAATTACCTTTACATGACAAGTAACAAACGATGAGCTGCCAATAGACCAATAGCAATTTTACGTGTCCCCTCAAAAGTTTCTCGGGTGCGACTAAGCAAGTAAAAGTGTGCAGGAAATTAATTTCATTGCTCGATCGATATATAATTGGTCGTTACATCCTCTGTCAACCAAATCTATACATTCCAATTCGTAATAGGGTTTGAATATGAAATATAATACAATCTTATATCATAAGTTACGCGCTAAAAAATATATGATTATTTATTTAAGTACCGTAAACGGTTGAGCCACCTCGATAAATACTTTTTCTTGGAATCAGCCAGCAAATATTACACAGAGTATTATGAGATACGTGTATTAATGAGAGACATGAGAGACGAATTGATGTTCTTAATTATATGTATAATATTTTAAACAATATCAGTAATATTTTATAAGTAGATATTTTATGTCATTTTTATGTATATGTATATCACCAATGTTCTTAGTAAAATCTATAATGTTTTTGGATATAACTATAATTTTGTTTGTCTCTTTTAGTCTTGCTATAAGATCGTCTCTCATAAGACCTACTCTTTATTAAATAAGATAAAATAAAATAATGGAATTTTAATTTTAAAAATAGAGCATTTA
>JAYMSR010001444.1:0-10167 GCA_036897825.1 Plantago rigida
AGTGGATTGAAGAGGGTTCGAGACAGATGAAGAAGTGAAAAGGGGGTGAAAGTTGATGTAATGCCGAAAATGAAGTCACTGGAAGTTCCGTAAGGTTTAAAAAGAAGTATGGAGAAACATTTTTGCAACCATATCCATGTTAGATGTTTGGGGATTGATTGGCAAGATACTTGATATTCCACATATAAACCTACGTACACGCGGTGGTACTAAATGGCATGCACTGATTATATTTATTATTAATGTGTATGGCAAGTAGTAATAATTAAAGAGCATAACAAAAACATTTTATATGTGAAATAAAGTAAATGGTTTTCCCTCTTCGTGTAATTCCGAAGATGATACTAATTTCAGTGACACCTCCTTGTTGAATTTTTTTTGAATCCCATGAATTGGTAGCAGGAAGTGGTAGAGAGATTTCCAATTTGAGGACTAGTACACGAAAAACTATTGAGCTGCAAAAAAGATCATGCGAAATTGGAAAAATTATAAAGATCAATTGAACTTGGCCAAGTGATTGTTGGTTGAAGAAGAAAATGAATTGATATTAGAAACCAATATGAACAAATACAATAATAAAAAATGAGTTTATGTATATTCATTTGTCCCTGTGGTTGTAGACAAAACATGAGCTTCAAAGTTTGAGGTTCTTCTAACTAATAGTATACTGGACGGCAAGGGAGTATGTACAGCATTAAGTGAGCAGTAACACGTACACCTATTATTGAACCCAAGTGGTTCCGATAGAATTCGCTATGGCTACATTATATCCTTCAATCTTGCCGCTGCTACTGCTAACTCAGAATTTCACATATGAAAGAAAAGGAGATGATGTCCACTAATTCTACCTGTGCCAATAATATTAGAACTAAGAGTGAGACTGTGGCTAAAAAAAAGAAAAAAAGAAGATGAATGTAACAGTTCTAGTTCAGAAATGTGGGTAACAACGACCTACACTATAGGCTTCCGTTAACATTCAGAAAATACATATTAAAAGAGTAAAAATGATGAATACATAATTCATAAATGGTACTGTTCTAATGTATAAGAGGAGGTAAATAAGAGGTGGAATGAAACATAGAGACACCAAAAGAATAATAACAGAACCCCTAAATTTCATGTGAACTTTAAATAGATGAGAGGGGAAAAAGAAGCTCTACTTGCCATGCAGACTCACTTAGCTCTAAACTTTGTATGTTTTTTATTGAAAAATAGCGTCAGTTTTTAATTTAGTATAACTTGCAGGAAATATACTAACAAAACTAAGCTAATCTTCATTCTCATTTTGCCACAAACAGCACCAACTTTCATTTTGCATGGTTGATGTTCTTTCTCATAATAATGATAATATAATTCATCTTCATTCTCCATTTTCTCCAATTAAATAAAAACACATCAATTCGCACTAACCCAAAGCTTATTTCAACTCGAAAAAAGACGATCAATTATCATAAACAACAATTTACTTACCTTCATATACTTGTTCCATTATTAGTAACTAGAAAGTGAGAACACGGGTTTACTGTGTTCCTCACATAACACTTTCAAGTCATCTTTTGAATTGTTATAGCCAAGTTGAATAACTTAGGTGCTAAATTAGTGTAAATTGTTCGTATAATTAAGGTTTTCTGGATTAACTAATTTGTGCAGCTTTTATCAAAACATGCATGCCAAGGTAGAACATGTCATTCCTACATAGACAGAGAAAGCAAGAACAATGCCAAATAATAGCACTATATCAGTACATGGACAAATTCTTCAAATATAAAGTAAAACATGTAATTCAGAAATCAAATACTAAAAGATAACTCTCTTACCTCTTACAGCATCAACATAAACTCATACCACATCAGGAGAAACTAAACTTTCAACATAGCCATCTGCTTCCAGAAATTCACCAATGTTACTTGTCTCCAGACGTCTCAGATAATTATTTTCCGGATTATAAACCACAAAGGATGACTGAAAGACCAACAAAATCTCCCCTGATGGCAGCAAGGCCAGAGGTTTGGAGTACACGTCTTTTCCGAGATCATTGAAGTAAGGAACAGTAATCATAATACTCCAAGATTCTTTAACCCCGTAATCTTTCATAACCCACACATCAGCATGTGTTTTCTTACTACAAAGAACACAAAGACATTTTTCAAGCACTCCCAAAGAGGACTCCACAACACCCTCTCCATAATCCGGCCGCTCAACCAAACCATAGACCTCTGTCTCTAAATCAAAAGAAACTATATCCCATCTAAATTTAAAACCAAGAGCAGGACAGGCAGCCAAATGAATCTTCCCAGCTAAGAACTTACACGTATCATCCATCGGAAGACCAGCACTAAAACCCTCAATCCTTTTCCAAGAATTACTCCTCAAACTGTACATTTTCACAACAGATTCATACACACCCGAGTTCCCAAACCAACAGAAAATCCCTAAAACCTTATAATCACCATTCGACTCGTCATAACCGAAGCCGTATATATTATAGAAACCTGGCTTCATTTTAACATTCACAGGTGGCAACTGGTGGGATTTTCCAGTACAAGGGTTCCAGATAAACAAATCATTTTCGTTAATAGCAATGCATACTAATCCATTACAGGAACCTACCACCCAAACAGCCCGATTCGGGTGTTTTTCCGGATAATCAAGGTCTAAACTTTCAGTAAGAGGTTCACGAATCAAGGAATGAGCTGAACAGTGCTTGAGATTAAAACCACGGAGACAGAAAGTTAACATGATTCTAAGGCGCAGAAAATTGGAGGATGAAATCTGGAAATGGGCTTTGATGAATTGGGGAGAAGAAATTAGGGAAAGCCATGATTTGGAAACGCACCTGAATTTCAACAGAGACTTGACTGGAAGCCTGGTGAGGATCTCAGTGATGATTTCATCTGGAAGGGAATTAGGGTTTCCAGAGGGTATGGGTATCTTCGATTGAGGACCAATTTTGGAAATGGATGGTGAAAGCTTGGTTTCCATTTGAGAGAGAGAATTCTATGGTGAACTTTGTAGAGCAATTGCAGTGATTATAACAGTGAGCTTCATCATGGTTTCAGGCGCAGACGAAGGAAATTTTCTCTCCAATGAGTACGTATTCGAGTATTCTACCGTACTCAAACATACGAACAAGAACGTTATTAAAGGTTTTACGAATATATAGATATAAAATTTCCAATTATTAAACATTATTTAAAATATTTTACATGCACAGTACTTAAAAATAGCAATTCATCTATCATGTCGTATGTAAGTGATACACGTCTTTTTTCAAGACTTTGTGAAAAAAGTCTCCTGAGATACAGTATCTAGATAAATTATTTAGAAACGGAAAAGTTTGTGTGTTAAATTTTAACGGAATTATACATTTTACAACTTTAATTGAGATATTGCTACAAATACCCCCCATTAAAAAATTTACTATAAAAAAACCTAAAACAAATTAACTTTATACCTAACTAACATAAACTTTCACAACTCATTTAGAATTTAGTTACTATTCATGAGTTATATATCAATTAAAATTCAATCAATTAAAGTTTTGTACCAAACAGTCTGTATGTTAATCTTAAATCATAATATTAAATAATTTAATAAAATCATATAATGAAAATTTAATAAGTAATATTCATAACATAATTTTGTTAATGATTAACCATTGTCGTTTAATAGTAATTTGTGGTCAAAATCGAAAACAGTTGACAGGAAAAAGTCAAATTGTGATACTTTAAACACAAAGTCTCCTTACATACGGTCTCAATATAACTTATTTAAAGGTCCAAAACGTCTATGTTATAAATAAAATAGGTTCTTTTGTAATATGTAAAAACACCAATATTGAAAATATAAATATTTTAATTAATAGTATCGATAATTTTTTTAACAATATAGATCTGTTTGCATAAGTTATCTAGATTAATTAGTTAGAGACATTCTACAAAAGGCTTACTCCACTTTAAATGAGATGGAGGGAGTAATTCTTTGTTAAATCTCCTCAGACGACACAAATAAAAGACAATGTATAGACATTAAGAACTTAGGTTATATAGTTAGAAACATTAGTGTTTTGCATTACAAAAAATGCAGTAACATCTTAAAAGTATAATTCGGTCTGGTTTTAGATTAACTATAGAGTATAAATAGTCTCATATAATACTTGGTAATTTTTAAAATATTGATACTCAAACGATCATGAAAGTATTAGTAGATACATTAATATAGGGCCGGTTCTACCTTTGCAGCTAAATATACTACATTTATGTGTTCAAATAGATTAATGCGTTGGGACAGGGGAGACACCGTAGCCCGTGGACCGTGGTTCCACAGTGTAACCTCATGCAACAAGTCATGGAAGTGCATCTCTTTTATATAGCTAGAGGAAATGGCATGTATTTTGACCAAGAAAGCTAGTTCTCAATCTTTAGATTTTGATGAGATTCCCCATATATTAGTAGTCAACGTAGTAGTAATAATCTACATAATGTCGCTTGTAATGGAATAATTTATGTGGCTTGTAATAGTTTTGAAGAATGTGGAATCTATCTCCAGCCAAAATGGTTAAATGTCACGCTTATACAAGTAAAAGACGACATGGAACAAAAATGGCTCAGTGGTGATCTCCAGTGCAATCCTAATCTGGATCTGGGGCAAATCCATATCGGTACCACCAAGTAGATCAATTTAGAATCCAAAACGAACAATCTATCTCCAATCGGTTAAAATACAATTCGTATGTGGTCCAAAACCAAATTTTGAACACCAAGTTGTACCTTGGACGGCTGTATGTCACAGTCAGCCGAAGGCAGTTCGGGTTTTGTCAAGTCATATGAAGGAGACTCAAATGTCATCAAATTAGTTACACATCTACACTTCAAGTTATGCTCTGATACCAGAAGAACGTAAATGGAATTTAACAGCTGCATTCTCGTATTAATATTTCACATCCTAGGCTCTAAAAGAAGAACTTGAAACATTGATACAGTGTTTAATCCTGTCTGTATGGTATGTATCAGCAACTATCTTCTACACAAGTGTTACAACACTGATTTTAGATTACAGCGTCTAGCCATTCAGGTAGACTAAGCGAAGCCTTCATTCCAAGTCGTGTAAAGAAGACAGCATATAAAAGATGTAGCAAGAATATATAGAAACCGCAATTGAGCATAAGCTGTCAAGAGATGAAGATTCAGGTTACAAAAAGGTTACTGCAAGCTCTATTCCAGGATGTTGGATAGGATTCAAAGAAAAGTACTTACCAGGACTCCAAAGATGAAATATATAAAATTCATCGATGGAACTGCAACAAAACCCAAGCAGGAGAGCAAGAACGTAACACCAGCATGAGCATTTATTGTGATCTACAAGCCAAGAGAGTATTGTATATGCCAATTAGTTTCTATTTGAAGGAGGGATTTCCCCCGAAAAAACACTAAAAGGATGACTGGAATTTACCAGGGCCAGTATGTTCTCTCCAATTAAATACGACAAAATTACAACATTACCAAGCGCCCCAAGAGCACGAACCTACAAGTAGAAGCCACCTTTGGTTTACCAATGAGTGGCAGATAAATCTATACCGAGTAGTTTGAAATGAGTTAAGGGAGAAACAATACGATTGAACATGAGAGGATTGAGGCTCCCCAATTTGCTTTTGACCTGACAATAAATAGATAGATTACTGCAATAGCACTGACTTGTGCACATGGAAAAATGATGACTAAATACACAATAAGCAGAAAGTTCCGTAGATGTTGATTGGTCAAAATAAAGAAATATAATTGGGCAGGCCGGTTGATATATCACATATAATAAGAGAATGTAACTAAATTAAATGCCTACCTCCACAAGGTGCCCATCGCGAATCCAGATAACCCATGCAATAACTAGCCACAATACCGGGAAAATATTCAGAATGAGCTATACGTTATTTCTAGTTAAAACTGAGTGACAACAAGCGATTGGCGAAAGAACCAACTAATTAAAAAGACTCATTGGAAGACCAGAAAACCAGTCAGACAGCACACTAGATGGCTTGTCATTCCTAGTATTAAAGCAGCTTCGATTCTAGAATCCCCCCCCAAAAAAAATGAACAGGTTTTTGCAAGTGTACGATGTAATGACACGGAAGTAGCCCTAAGACTGATTACCACTATGTGGATAACTATGTTAATCATGAAAATAGCTATCAGTATATCATCTTGAACGGGTTATCTATAGACCATATACACCCTTTAGTGTTACTTAAAAAAGAATCAGGATCGTATAGAAATTACATGAAGACAGTGATTTTGCATGATGGCAAACTTATCACTTCACGACATCACCAAGCCAGATTTCCTAAGACGCTTTTACATTCAACCCAAACACAAAGAGATGAGATCTTGACAAAAAGATTAGAGGATTACCAGATAGGTAACTGCTTTCACTGGACCTGATAAGACGAACAATAATACAACAGTCGCCACCTGACCAATATTAAAGAAAAAGTGAAACAGTTAGACTCACAGTGAGGGAGTTAAGAGAACCAGCATAAGATAACTTGGATATGCAATACCATGGTCTTCCTGCCAGCCACAATACCCCATCTCATAGTTGACAATACAATCGGCAAAGAAAAAAAACAGGCAAAGTACTTCTGTGGAAATCAAATTGCAGAGTAGTATAAGTTACTGAAGAAGGCACTTGATAACATATAGTGCAACTGATAATAATAAGATTTCTCGAATTGCATATCAGGCTGTCAATCGCTTGATCAAGGCAAATATGTGTGCCTCCAAGAGAGCAAAACAAAGAAATCATGTATCCTGTACTTTAAACATCCTTTTTGTATATCATTAAACTGATTGTTTTGTAGTAACTCATAAATGACATGTAGATAAATCAGGAAAATCCCATAATCACGCACTTAAAACCTTGGGCATGAAACATATCTCTGTGCATGAGACACTCAATGGTCAATACCTTTTCATCTCAGTAACCGTTTACCTAATACAGATACATATTCCAGTACTTTTTTTGAACCCCAAATGACTAGACACTGAAGCACAGAGTATAATTATTTCGAACTACCCATCTCTCCTCGACATCTTTATAGCAGCAGATCATCAACCAAGAAATACAGTATGCTGCTGCTCCAACAGTGGGTAAAACCGTAAAATAGATACCTACACTACAACTACATATATTTCCATAACAGCAGTTTCCTCATGGATGTAAAATTCGTCTAACATTAAATCCAATTTCGACGTGTTAATTAATACTAGTACAAGGGGACGTTCGAATGAGACTAGTTATCACTACAGCATTAGATACCATAAACTTGAAAGGCAACATAATGCAAGGAAAATTCTTGAATACCAAGACAGCACACATCACATGAAACATAGCTAAGAAAACATACTATAATGAGGCAAAACACCCAACAAAAAGCATTCAATTTGAAAGCTGAAGAAGAGAAATTGGCAAAAAATGAAGGAAGAACAAGAGGTAGGTACAACCTCAATGGCAAGAGAGTTGCTCAAGAGAAAGGCCAAGGCAGAAACGGCAGCAAACATTGCACACTCGACGAGTCTCAAGGTACTCTGATAAACCAAACCATCTTCTGCCAAATACTCGTCGAATTTCTCAGAATCTGTGTTTTCATTTTCGGCCAAGTTGATTGCGGCGTGGGTAATTGCGACATGGTTGAATGGTGTAGAAGAGGATGAGAGTGAGAAGCTGAAATTTGTTGATCGTAAAGGGGATCGGGTTTCGGAGCAGTAGGGTTTGAATTGGGGGATTTGCCGGTAGTGGTGGAATTTGAGGAGCTTCGTTGTTGTTGCTGCTGCTGCCGCCATTGTTTTGGATAGACTGATTCACGCGCCTGCTTCCAGTGGTTACTCAGATTCTGATGACATCCGGATCCGGGTTACGTATTTTATTGATAATATAGTTCCGGGTTAAGAGACTTTGTGGTCGTCATGGTTCAAATATTTAATTTGTTTTGATAATATAACATGAATGCATACGGAAAATGAGAGGAAACTCATATGCTTGGCTCTTCAAATGTTGCAACTTTCATGTTGTATCATCACTCACAAACCAACTTGGAATTCGTAAGTGGATCCCACATAATCGAATAAGAGGGTACATAGAATAGATGAAACCCATATTCAGGAGTGCAGGATCAACAAGGATTGATCCTATGGACTATCAGTGATCATCAGACCTACGACCTACTGTGGATAAGTGATAGAAAATTCTAGTAAAAAATTAATTTTATTCACAAATTATTATAAAATACTTAAATTAAATAAAAAAAAGGTTAACCATTATATTTTTATAATGAAGGTATACCATTTAGTTGTATATCTTAAGTGAAGAAATGCATTGTTAGTATATATAATGTTAATAAGTGTAGTAAAAGTAGTGACCTTTTTACGTAAATTTCCAACTACGTACCGTTTGTTCACCTCCCAATAGGTGGGGTGTTATGTCTACGTAGTCAGTTTACTTGCCCAGGTTCTCTGGTCTGGAAGAAGTAATGGGCTTTAGATGGATCTAAGACATAACTTTCTAATTATATTGGACCATGGAACGATATTTATTAGGAAAAATTGACACGACAATACTCCCTCCACCCGCATAATTTTAAACATTTTCATTTTCTATTTGTGTCGAGAACTTCATACATCTCTAAAATAAAATTTGTCTCACGCATAACAATTAAAAAAATGTTACATTTACGCTAAAATTACACATTTTGTCAATAAAAAGACACATTTGACTACATTTTTACATTTTATCAGTTATGTTACACTTCAAATAAAAATGGTGCGTCAACCTATGCATGTAGTTCTCGAGGATGAATGGAGTAGTATACTACGTATATGTTAATCCCGTAAAAATGGCACCATAAGTTTCAAATCCACAGTATAAACTTTATAAGTTTGATGAGTCAATTCTTTTTTAAAAAGAAAGAAAGAATGAAACAAGCACACTTACAACTTACAAGTCATCCGTCCAACTCAGTAAAAAACATTCTCATACCGAAAAAATACATTAAATCATCATCAAGAATATCAAAGAAATTGCCAGTGTAGTACAGTGTACATATCAATTAAATTGGTATGACAAATTAAGCATAATAGTAAGTGTTAACCATACTACTTTATTAAGATCTTGGTTCATAAGATGCTGGGAAAACTTAGGCATGAAAAGTGGGAGAAAGCAAGCTCGAGTACGGGCATGTGTTGCATAACAGAGGATATAGAACATAATCATGGATTCAATCAAACTGGGTTAAGTTAATGTGTTGTAATTATTGCAAACAAGTATGGTCCTCACACATGTTTGCTCCAGTGTCAATTTGTGATTCAATGCTGAAAACATGTACAATCATTATCCCAGACAACTTACAATTTACTAATCCACCGTAAGTGTCCTTTGCACCAATTCTCTACCAATTTATCTAGTTGATGCACACAATATTAAGATGACAACATTGGTCTTGATACTCGTAAGAAAACACCTATATATAATTGTGTGCAAGTTTGACAGATGAATTGGGTTGGGTAAACGAGCTGATTTGAGTAGATCTTAGTATTGAGCATTCGAGCGCATGCTCGTATCCTGAATGACGGCCATGAGCTTGATCTTTGTTGAATTTGAAAATTATGAGTTTAAAAATTATGAGTTTGAATTCAAGCTCACAATAACCGAGCTTACTCACGAGCTTTACAAAATTAATTACTTGTATATTTTAAAAGTTATTTAACTTAATATTGTTATCTAATACTACAAGCTAAATAAATAAATTAAATTAAATACTATCACGTTACTTTAATTTTTTAACATAATATAAGCATGAATTAATAGTATGTCTTTTTATTTACTTATATGTTCGGGAGCTGGTCACTAGCAACCTTACTTTTTATATAGTGCTCGGTTGCTCGTCACTCGCTCAAAATTGAGTCGAGCTTATTCGCGAGCATGCTCGTGTTAAACGAGTTCGAATCAAGCATCATCACAAGTAGCTCGCAAAAAATTGATTCGTTCACTCTTAGATATGGGTGTTAATTACAGTATATATATCAGTGGACAACTATTGAAGTTGTAATATATATGTAAATTAGACTTTAATTATAAAAAAATATATATATTTTTTCAAACTATATTAGAAGCCCTAAT
>JAYMSR010001445.1:0-10165 GCA_036897825.1 Plantago rigida
GTTTGAGACTATTTCATTCTTAGAGTTGAGTTTAACATTCGTTAAGTTTTCAAGTTGGAATAATCTCATTCCTAAAGTTGGTTTGGCATTCAAACTGATTTGAGAAGTGGGAATTATCTGATTCTTAGAGTTAACATTATAGTTGAGATTACCCTTCGATGTAAGTTTTTAAGTTAGATTATTCTGGCATTAAAGAACTTGTATAGTGAGGTTTACCTTTCGAATAGAGTTCCAGAATTGGAACTATCTTAGTCTTCATGTTGGTTTGACCTTTGAACTGAGTTCTCATGCACGTTAGAATTATCCCATTCTTAAAGTTGAGTTTACCTTTCGAATTGAGTAGTGGGTTAAGCTTGAGGTTGGGCAATTCATAGTGGATATGTGATATTCAATTGGTAGTATCATGTTAGTATTACTACTATTGTATGTGAAGTCCAATTGTTAACTATCTTCAAGGATGACTTCTCCACCTTCATCACCTCTTCCACCGTCCCGTACACTCTCCGAGTCAAACATGTGGACAGGTTTTTCTGCTTTCGATAGAGCATTGGAGGCAGAAATGAAGGCTGAGGGAAGGCCAACATGAATGATGAAGATGTAAACATGTGGACAGGTTTATCTGCTTTCAATAGAGCATTGGAGGCAGAAATGAAGGCCGAGACAGAAATGAAGGCCAAAATGGATGATGAAGATGCAAACATGGCTAAATCAGATGATGAGGAAGAAATGGATGATGAAGATGATGAGGAATTTGACATGACCATCGAGAGGTTGATGAACTTTCGATTATTTGAAAGTACGTCTCAGATTCTTGAATATAGGCGGAACCATTTATAGAGGTTAGTGTATATATTCATATCTTCCGTTGATAATATATGTGAGTGGTATGTTAGCCACTGAACTTAATTGGGTGATATGTTAGTCACCATTGTGTTAGCAATATGAGTTATATATGTTAGCCAATATATGTGAGTGGTATGTTAGCCACTGAACTTAATTGGGTGATATGCTAGTCACCATTGTATTAACAATATGAGTTATATATGTTATCCAATATATGTGAGTGGTATGTTATCCACTGAACTTAATTGGGTGATATGTTAGTCACCATTGTATTAGCAATATGAGTTATATATGTTAGCCAATATATGTGAGTGGTATGTTAGCCACTGTACTTAATTGGGTGATATGTTAGTCACCATTGTATTAGCAATATGAGTTATATATGTTAGCACCGAAATAGTGGTAACCAGAGAAGAAGAAAGGTTGACTGGAAAAATGAAGAAAGAGGCGGCTGAAAATGCTGTAGGGTTTTAGCAGAGAGCAATTAAAAAAATCCTCTCTCTACTCCATTAGTGAGTTGTTTATCCCCATGCAATCACTTCCTTAATTACATATCTAATCAAATCATCTATTTTGGTAATCAAAATTGATTATTATTGATGTCCTTCCATAATTTTCGTGTCAAGAGGTTATGTTATGTGACGCTTGTTTTGATATGTGACGTTTGTTTATCAGTAATTGTGATGCTTGATTTCTAGCAATAAGATGTTTGTTTTTCAGTACTTACGATGCATGTCTTCCAAAATTGTGATGCTTGCTAAAGATACATGATTTCCTAAAAAGTGATGCTTGCTTTTCAGTATGATGCTTGATTTCCTGAAATGTAATGCTTGCTTTTTAGTTTGATGCTTGTTTTTCAGTAATTATATTCAGTTGAAAATTGACATTCTATTCATCTATGTTAAAATTATACTTGTAATGTCATAATAAACGCTAAAATTAGAATCTGAGTATCGTGAAAATTGACATTCTATTTATTATGCTTGGAATGTTCAATTGATGGGGAATTTATGATGACTATCGTAGAAAAGAATCTAACTATTATTAGATTTGTGTGGAATTAGAAGAAGAGCAATATTGATTGAAATTTCTTTTACAATTAGATTGATTTTAGGAATCAATTAGTCAAACTTGATGGTAATTGTAATGCAAATTAATACCATATTAAATTGAGAACAAATTCGGAAGATTAGAAGTAGATACTGAATTGTAGGGGAAAAAATATGCATGACTAATATATAGTAAAAATTTGGGGTGGTATCAATTTGTAATTCACCTTAAAAATAAACACAACATACTCCCGAGTATCAAACAAATTAGCCACAAATTAACCATTCCAATCAACTGGAGCCTAAATGCCACGACTCTGTTGAATCACTTCAAATTTCGGAGCACACTGCCTCGCATAAACGACACTCACATAGTGTATCACCATTTCAGAATCCAAACATCCAATCATCCACATGCTGCAACCATCCACACAATCACCTCGATTTATTAGCAATTTTTTGCCTCCACGGAAAATTCCAATCATGTTGAACGGTCGAGCTCTAATCTAACATGTTATACCTTATGATGATTCTGATGAATGTCCATCACATAATGATAGCTCGAGCTCAACGTATACCTGCGACGGTTGGCACAATTACCCATTATATATAAGTTCAAAGGTAATGTTGACGAATAAAATGTACTAATCGAGATATAAAAAACCTGAACTTGAAACGCATTGGGGAAAAAACAATATAAGAATGCTCAGACTAAGGGTAAATGTCACTCCAAGCAATGACATATGGATAAAAAAGTGACTCCAGCAAATTGAAAGGCAATATGAAAGGATTTTAGAATTCTCTTATACTCCGGTTCCAACTATACATACATAAAAAGGCATAAATAGAGAATGGATGATGGTTCCATACTTCCTTGTCAGTTCTGGACAGTGGAAGGACACCGACAACCCAAAACCACTCAATTCTGTTACGTAATTCAACATCTTTGTTGCACGAAGATAGCTTGTGAAATGAAACAATTTCACAAATGAGGAAAAATCCCACATCTAAATTTAAATACTTTGAGCTTACAATCGTTTTTTTCAGAATCAACCTTCTCATAATCAATATCACCACTGGTAATATTCTGCATTCGAGAAACAAAACCAAAAAAAAGAAATAAAAGGCAAAATTAACCTTTATTTTTTCCAGCAAATTCACTGGTAGTGGATCACCTAAGGTCCCCAATTAATCTTTTGAACTCCATTTCATGACTTTCATAAAATTTACTAATCACATATCATTTATATGCAATGACAACAGATAAATTTAACTCCATCTAATGATGCAACATTCTTTCCACTTTTTTTGAAGCATCATTCGAATTATAGGTTGTTGTTTTTAAGCCAAAAATTATAGGCTGCTAGAGTACATGTATAAATTGTATTCGTGTTAAATTCTTTAAACTTATGTTGCTTACCATGAGCCACTGATAGAAAATTTCGGCATTGGTAAGGAGCAAACGATGAGTTGATGTGAAGGTTTTAAGGTTGCGGACCATCAAGAATCCATGAATAAGCTTTTGGAGCATTTTCTTGCTGTAAAATAATAAAATACGGGTTAGATCGATGATAATATAAACAAACAATCTGACTATGAAATTCAAAAAAACAAACAAACAAAACACATGTAGACAATGATACCATATCGACTCAATCCATCAATTGCCAAAAAAACATACTTCTAAAATTCACATCCATTGGAACTCTTGATGGCAGCATTCTTGATCGCTCTAGGGCATTTTGATTTTTCATCTACAACAGAGAGGGGTGAAAAAATATTTAAGACCAATTTGGAAATTGATAGGTGGCTTGTTTGCATGCTATATATGGGCGTGTATATTCTCCATGAATTATGTATGGAATTAACTAATAATAGGTTGGCATATTGTGGAAATCGTGGTGTGTGCACATTTTGATGGGATCATATGAGATTTGATATAAAAAGGTTTTAAGAATCAATCCAAAAATATACTGAATGCAATAATGATGGAGTAACAAAATAACGTGATTTAAAAGGCTAATAACAACTTTCCTTAATTCAGTATAATTTTGCATTTTGCACTTTGCACCATATTTCGTTTAGATCTGTTAAGCCAATAATATCTCCGATTTCAATAACACGCCAAGCTAAAACTTTACTGTTATCGTCTCCATTGTGTACAATTTTGTACTTCTGGTGGCTGAGGGTGAGCACAATGCACTTGTGCTTCTTTGAATCTTTGTAAATATTGTTCCACGAAATGCACAGCTTCTTGCGGATCATATCCCATTCCATTGTGTACAATTTTGTACCTGTTCGCCTAGATGCTCCAGCAGGATAGGTTAATTTTTTCGAACTCCTGACCGGTACACTGCTGGTAAATAGCATGAATCCGTTGCCAAATATCAATCTGCCTTGTATGAGTTAAAGAGTGAGAACAGTCCGAAAGAGCCCAGAAAATGCGAGTGTAATGGCATTCAGATACAAATCCGATCCGAACCCAGCCATGAAAGTCAAAAGTAATCTCCTACTGGAACACTCCTCTTCATCTCCTCCAAATCAGTATCACTTGCCGAACTGAATATAATTCATCCCGATCAGTCAAATTTATATATAAGATTCTCCAGAAATCCTGAAATGAATTGTGAAAACCAAATGCAATGACTTCAAAAATACCCAAATATATTATATTTGGATAGAAACATCTATGTGACCCTTTGACTCACCATGAACATAGACCAAGGCAGACTGAGACATATACATCATACCAGAGGTTAGCGATAATATTTCTTAGTGAATATAAGGAGCATTGGCTAAAACATAAGGTTATGAACATGAAACGATAGGAAAATCATGAAGGATCAACAATTTGTAAGGCCTAGATTATTCCAATCACCTGATTCGGTCAAAATTTGGACTGTACGCCTCTTGCAAAAATTTTAGCAGCAGCAACCCGGAACATCATCGTGATTTGTGGAGGAAAAGCTAATTTCCGTGCGAGAAGACTGATCGACGGTTGTCCTATTGTATGGAAACGATAATATTTCGTCGAATCGTGATTTGCCGATATGCAAATTTCGGTGGGAGTTCTTGATATCTGAAATTAGGAGGAGGTGGACATAATTGAATGGAAAGAAAAATGAAGAATCAACTGGCAGAAGTGAAGAATTGTGAGGGAAGCTCGAAATCTACAGATGGAACAAATTGATTTAGAATGGAAATGATTTGATTTATTATTGAAGAATGGAAAATAATGATGACGACCGAGATTTGGTGTTTTAACTGAGGTGAAAATTGAGCAACCGAGATTATATAATGATTTTTTTTCATGTTTATATTTTTATTTGATTTATTTTGTATAGAAATTGTAAAAAAATGAAAAAAATTATATTTTTCAATATTAACTTAAATTCTTTATAATTTGAATAGAATAAAAATTTATTTTTATATAATAGACAGATATACTCGAGGTCCAGTTTTCCACTTGAAGGCATATTCAATATTCCATTTTTAGTTTTTTCTATATTCTACGGGTCCGGTTTAGACCATCGCTATATGAGAACCCTAAACCTCAATTTACACACCTCAGTCTCAGTCTATCTCGGGCAGCCTTAACTTAGCATACCACGTTGTCCGATTACCTCAACAGGTCATTCTTGTTTTTCTGCAAACCTTTTCAATTAATCATTATCTTCGCTATGTCAACGATTATGTAGGATTCATTTTGATTTCATTCTTTCGTTTTTCAGATTTGTGGGAATCGGTGATTTCATCTTCTGAAGACATGGCTTTGGTGAGCTTGCTTTCTTTCTTCTGTTGTTTGTTGCTCGTTATTCAGCTATAAGTGTTATCTGTTTTAGATCTGTTCTTGGTTTTTGCATGAAGAATGGATTTTTATTGGGTTTTGGTTTGTTTTTTGGTGCTGAGATGCTTTGATTGGATTAATGTTATCAATTGAGGTTTGAATTACTGTTTTTTTTAGTCTGATTGTTGATCATTCTGTCTTCATAGGTTTCCTTTGTCTATATGAAACTGTAAACAAAGGTTGATACTTTGTGTTATATGAGATTTTAGTCGTATCAATTGCTGTATTTTGTTAGAATTCTGTTAATGTTCCTTTGATTTGACTTACTAATGATTCATGGTGACATGTATCTGTGAGCTATATCCATTTTGCCAGGAGTATCGATAGACAAAAACCGAATAGAAAGCTTTTTGTTTTTTTAGAACTTGTGGGTGTCTATACTATTGGTGTTTTCATCTTCAACCAAGGGTCATGCCAGTTTCGCCATCTTCCAATTTCGTAAATGCTCTTATATGCTCCTATTGTCAACTATGCGTGTGTATCCATTGTTGTTGTTTCTGAATATATTGGTGTTCTCTCTTCAGGTTGTGCATGCGTCCAGCACGAACAAAAATGCATACAAGGCGCTCATTGCTGCAGAGTATTGTGGAGTTGAGATTGAATTGACTAAGGATTTCCAGATGGGTGTCTCAAACAAGACCCCTGAGTTCCTCAAGATGAATCCTAACGGAAAGGTAATAACATGGAACATAGTGAAGTTGTTCAAAATATATGTATCATGTTATTTAATTTAATTCGATTTTCTAGGTTCCTGTGCTTGAAACTCCTGATGGTCCAATTTTTGAAAGCAATGCGATTGCACGATATGGTAAACCCAAAAGCTATTTTCTTCTTTCCGGCTTACTGTTTTGTGCACCGTGATAATCTGCTGATGTTATTTCTTGCTTGGTGTTTGCAGTGGCTCGATTGAAGTCTGATGCCCCCCTATATGGCTCCTCATTGATTGATTATGTGAGTCAACAGTTTTTTTTAGTTTAAAATAAATATGATGCATTATGTGGTTATAACTTTGATGCTTCTATTTCTATATTGAAAAAGTCACTTATCCTAGTTGTCTTTTCTTTTATGGATATTTCAGGGCCATATTGAGCAATGGATTGACTTTTCTGCTACCGAGATTGATGCTGGTATTGCGGGCTGGTTATATCCACGACTTGGTTTCCGTCAATACCTTGCACCGGTATGTTAGAGCTCTAAGGCAATTCTAAGCTTTGGATTATTTGAAAATTTTGCAACCACCATTATAGGTTCTTTCGCAGTTGCCATCTGCAAATATTGAACTTTCTCACTAGTTTTGAATTTGCCTCCCTTAAAACTAATAAAGATCCTTTTCATTTTGCCTCGCTTGTAAATATTTTTACACCTTGGACCTGGATATGAGGAAGTAATATCCTATGAAATCTTGTATTACTAGAACTACAAGTTGAGGGATCCCTAAGAAGGGTTGTAAAAGCTTATAGTTTGGGCTGCAAAGTTGATTAGTTGTTTTGAACTGTTGCATCTCTATTTTTGCAAACTTTTAAACAGTTTTCCAATGTATTTACAGGCTGAGGAAGCTGCCATTGCTGTCCTAAAGAGAGCCCTGGAAGCTTTGAACAGCCATCTTGCCTCCAACATATACCTAGTTGGTCACAGTGTTACACTAGCTGACATTGTTCTGGTATGTAATCTGAGCCTTGGGTTTAAAACAGTCATGACAAAGAGCTTCACCAAAGAATTCCCACATGTGGAGAGGTACTTCTGGACCATGGTCAACCAACCTAATTTCAAGAAGATAATTGGTGATCTTGCACAATCAGAATCTGTTCCACCTGTTGCATCCAAGAAACCTGCACAGCCTAAAGAAGCTGCTAAGCCAAAGGCAGAACCGAAGAAAGAAGTTAAGAAAGAAGAAGTGAAGCCGAAAGAAGTAGCTGAGGAAGAGGCCCCCAAGCCAAAAGCAAAGAATCCGCTAGATCTTTTGCCTCCAAGTAGCATGATTCTGGATGATTGGAAGAGGCTCTACTCCAACACCAAGACCAATTTCCGTGAGGTTGCCATCAAAGGTACAACTCTCAATCAGTCAATTTGCCATATCTCTTATTGAGGAATGCTCAACTAGTCTTGGTTGTTTCTCTTTGGGAGAATTAATCTTCTATTGGTGTTTAATCAGGCTAGCTAATCAGCAGCATAGTTATATATATATATATACCTGTATATATATACTAAAATCTGCACTGCAATATGTCTCTTGCTTGCACTTAATGGTTTAACATCTATTATTCCTCTTTTTCCTTCATTGATGTCAGTAAATTTTATTTGATATATTAAGCATTGAGATCTTTAATTAAAATGGATTTAATAGCTTTTACACTGAAATACTGATTGAACATTGAAGCTCACAAAATAGAACTGTAATAAGCTACTTAGAGTAATTTATCCATGAACTGCTGACTTAGTTATGATCTCTTGGAACTTTCTCCAATGAATGTACTGTCTTATCTTATTTATTTTTTCCTCAAGCTTATTATGGTTACTCTGACTTGCAGGATTTTGGGACATGTACGATCCTGAGGGATACTCACTTTGGTTCTGTGACTACAAATACAACGATGAAAATATGGTCTCATTTGTCACCTTAAACAAAGTGGGTGGATTCCTGCAGAGGATGGATTTGGCACGCAAATATGCATTCGGAAAGATGTTGATTATCGGCTCACAGGGACCATTCAAGGTGAAGGGACTGTGGCTCTTCCGTGGGAAAGAAGTTCCTCAGTTTATCATAGACGAATGTTATGACATGGAACTGTACGAGTGGACCAAGGTCGATGTTAATGATGAAGCTCAGAAGGAACGTGTGAATCAGATGATTGAAGATGCTGAGCCTTTCGAGGGCGAGGTTTTGCTCGATGCCAAGTGCTTCAAGTAAAAGATACACAGTATTGGTATCTACCTTAAACCAATTTTGTCATGAAAATCGTAGACCCTCGTATTCAATTAAGAACATCTTTCTTTTGTAGGAACTCTGAACACCTTTTCAGTTTTGTAGCGTGGTTGACGCTTTCTAGTTTTTTCTGGCGTTGGTATATCTGAGTTGGAGACTTATGCAGTGTTAAATTAAGTTCTTTCTCTGCTCCGAATATTCTATCTATGCTTTCACAGTAACTTGATTGTAGTTTTATAAATCGAAAAATATAACTCTCTTTCTGGTATTTGTCTGCTATACTATTAATCAAGCTCTTTATGCGAGTGCTTGGAAACCAAAGGATGAACTAGTATTTGTATGCTATACTTTATAATTTCTCGATCTTGCAGAACTTTATACATTTGTCATTTTTAATCGTTCTACATAACTTTATATATTACTAAAAAAGTAAGTTACCTCACACGCAATAAATAATAAATAAATTTTATACCCAAATTATATATTTTGTCACAATTACATTTTTTTACACATTTTTTATATTTTATTATTATATTGACTTTTTACATAAAATTGCACGTTAACTCTAATGTATGAAGTTCTCCGGAACGGAAGGAGTATGAAATAGTTTGTGCATATGCAACTGCTTATAATACGTGAATTGAATTTGATTAACGTCCTAGATTCATTTCATGAGTTCAAACAAAAGTAGATTATGAAGGGAAGGAACTGATGCTTAACAGTAATGGGCAATGGATACTAGTAGATTGTTTTACATACGACTTTAATCGACCTTAACGGACCTTTAATATATGAAAAGTCAACGAGAGATAAAAATAGTATGTAGAAAGATAAATTTTAATTGAGTTATAAATAGTAGGTGGATTAAAATTGGAATTGTTTCGGCTCCACTAAAATTGCAAACTTACCTTGTATACTCAAACAATCTAAAAGTTCAGTTGATATAGTTATACTTCCTCTCATCTCAACCATGAAAATCTTCCAGTGCTCTGAACTACTCACATACTCGGGTAGTGGTTATAGAATGGACTCGAACTAACGACGGTGGGAATCAATATAAGGAGGCGAAGAAAAAATCTTGGGGGCATCGCATTCATCACCATCTCATTCTACAACTGCATATGCAAATTAAGCTTCCTCCATAACGCATGAATCTAAAATACTCATGTATACCTTTCGAGCACCTCCCTGGCTTCCTACAAATCCTTTGCAGAGAGCACATCCCTGACTTCCTAGTTCCTACAAACAAAAGGACAATTAAATATGATATTCTTTGTTATTTTTCTTATTCTTCATATTCTAGACTTATTGGCTTGAGCATCAAATTCACTCGGCACCACACCGGTGTCCCAATTGGATCTCACGCCCTAGTGTACTCTATTGTTGTCTTGCAGTTGCATGTCACTGCTGCCCCACAATTCGTATTAATCTTTTCGAGGCTCGTTTAAATCATTTTAAAGCTAACATAAATTGAAATCTAACAAATATATATATAATAAAATA
>JAYMSR010001446.1:0-10165 GCA_036897825.1 Plantago rigida
TATGTACTTTTGATGGTCAAGTCTGTATTTTTAATCATTTTTTTGTGTAGGGCAATCTAGTTTTTCATAATCTAGAAAGTTTATAGTCCATTCGAGAATGAAAAATGCATTAAATTTTACGGGATGAATATTTACAGGTAACTGTGAAATATAAAACATTTTGATGAAAATCGATGGAGTAATAACCACGTGTGCCAAATCCCATTTGAGCACCATTTAAATAGAGTCGGGTTTTAGGCATTAGGGTTTTCTTGTATCTCACTCTCTTTTCTGCAACAAATTTCTCTGTATCCACCGTTTTCGCAAAAATCAACCATGACTGCTCAAACTCAAGAGGAACTCCTTGCCCAGCATCTCGAGCAGCAAAAGATCAATGTAAGTTCCTTTCTCATCTTCGATTTCGTTTTGGATCTAAAACATAAAGATTATCTTAGGTTGGAAATGAACTGGATCTTTTATCTTTCTCAGTTAATCATGTGATTGATGGTCTACTCGTTCAATTTATGATAAATCTGACTTTAGCATAGCTAATTATTTGCTAATTCGTTCTTAATCGATTGGTTTTGTTAGGCTGACGAACCTGTTTTGGAAGAAGATGAGGATGATGACGAGGATGATGATGACGATGATGATGTCGAAGGTCTGTTAGCTTGCTTTGTTTTTTTTCCAAGTTGAAATGTATGATTTTTTTTTTTTAAGAATTTAAAGATGTGTGGTATCTGTTTGTTTGGGATTTATCGTGTATTTACTTTTAAATGATGGGAGTGGATTGAGTGTTGCGTTTTTGCTAACTGTAAATGATGTGAGTGGATTGAGTGTTGCGTTTTCGTGAACGAATGTCTCTTGATTTGGTTTGAGCTGATGAGTGTTGTAGGTCTAGGTTCAGTTCTACTAGTAACATCTGATTAGTTTGTTTGTTTTTCTGTGTGTTTCATTTTCTATACGTATTCTGCTGTGAATGTGAAGTTGTCTGATTGATTATGCATCTTGGATTTTTGGCTTTAGACTATTGATGCCTTGATATCCATGATTGTTCATTTCATATCATGTGCTGCATTATATTTCTGTTGAAGCCTGCTGTTGTTATGTGTCTTTGGTACTGTCACTTTGGGTGGTATCCTGTAGAGTGTAGACAGATAGGATTTTTGGGAGTTTCTTTTTGTATCTCTGTATTGTTCTTTTCATCGTGTAGTTTGAGAACACGTTGAGAAGAACTTTGTAAGGTGTTCATTATTTAGCTTTGTTTGACATACATGTGGTTGTCATAAGAGGTGTCTAGGTCTTTACTTGGTACTTCCATGAACATGCTTGCTTGAATAGCTAAATTGGATCAGTCTCTAGGTATATAAACTGCTTACGGATGTTCCACACTGGAGCAGCTAGTTTAGTAGAACTTGCATTAGACCTGAAAGCTTGCCAGAGTTTTGAAAAGGAAACATAATAGTATATTTATTTGTTTGTTTGATTCAGGACATGATGGTGGAGATTCAGCTAGGTCAAAGCAAAGCAGAAGTGAGAAGAAGAGTCGCAAGGCGATGCTAAAGCTTGGAATGAAGCCTATACCCGGTGTTAGTCGTGTTACAGTCAAGAAAAGCAAGAACGTCAGTTGTTCTCTCTGTAGCTCAGTTTTATTTTTAGTATATGCCAAAAGTGAATTCTCCCATTAATTTGGTGAAACTGGTCTTTTTTCCACAGATTTTGTTTGTCATTTCAAAGCCAGATGTTTTCAAGAGCCCAGCATCAGACACATATGTCATCTTTGGCGAGGCTAAGATAGAAGATTTGAGCTCGCAACTGCAAAGCCAGGCTGCTGAGCAATTCAAAGCTCCCGACTTGAGCAGTGTGATCTCAAAGCCTGAGTCTTCGTCTATTGCTCAGGATGATGAAGAATGTGATGAAACTGGTGTCGAGCCAAAGGATATTGAATTGGTGATGACCCAGGCTGGAGTATCTCGCCCAAAGGCTGTCAGGGCTCTGCAAGCTGCAGATGGAGATATAGTTTCCGCTATAATGGAGTTGACCACCTGAGAAGAATAATTTTGATGTCGCATATCTTTAGAGTGATTATCTTTGCCCAAGATATTTGATGATTATGCAGTTTTCATGAATCCTTTTTTAAGACTTAATTCTCTTTACTTTGGTGTTGTACTACTATCATTATATCAGAACAGACTCGGGAGTAATACATCTTGTTCTTGGGTTACTTGTGTCAGTCAGATATTTCAGTTTATAATGTTGGTCTTGGACTGATACTATTACATGCATTCTGAGCTAAGGTATGAATTGGAAATCGACTTGCCGGACTTTCAACCAAAGATTTCTTTTGTTCACGTTATTGGCCAACTAGTATTAGACAGTTACCGTATGCTGTTCTTACATCAGGGTTAGATATTGTCACCGAGACCACAATTTGGTGCAAGCTGGTCCACGATTATGCTAGAAGTGGAGACCACAATTTGGTGCAAGCTAGTACACGATTATGCTACAAGTGGAGGACATGTTTCGTGTATGGTGGAAGTTGAAGATGTAAACAAGGAAAAACTTGGTTCTTTTTCATGTCCTTTTCTGTTTGGTACCTTGTCAATATTAGGTCGGGGTCAAATATAATGTCAGGTATCTCAGAAAGAAATACTACTGTACACCCGGTAATGTTAGGAGCAGGAAAAGACAGTTAGATACCCGTCCAAACAGGATAAATTTCTGACTGCATTGATAATGCAATGGATTTTTCGTTTGATTGATTCACATTGTCAAGCGAGATGGCAAGATAACATTCACATCTAGAATGCAATGCTTCTTGACAGACTCGATTCATAAAAGAACGAAGGCAATCGCAGTGAAGAACATGACAAGTGGAAGTCTCTGATTCTTAAAATCATCTGTTATGTTTCTCGCCACAAACAATGCTTAAACAAGAAAAGGTTTGAATCAAATCTAATCAAAAAGCCAATTATACATCACAACATAATACAATGGCAGTGAATCACTTCAAAAATGAAGATTTTCCATCAAATTTGTGGTGTAGCTAAGACGGAAGAGAAGTGTATCCCAAAAATTCACAACTCCAGCAAGTCCGCCTACTGAATCACTGTGATGGTCAACAATGGCTTCAATTGAGAATTTGAGATGCTCGGAAAATTGTGCAAAACTCATAATCTTCAAGGGAATTCAGACATTTGACAGACAGGAGGCATGTTATTCCAAGAGCAAGAATAGTAGCCCCAGCTTGAATCGGAAGCAGACATGTTTGACTCGCTGCCCAAATCTTCATAAAGCGGAGCACCAGTAGTGCCAGTTTCAGAAACTCGTGGTTTTGAACATGAAGCACCCTGCTGAAGCCAGCAGGATCCAAGTAAAGCATCAGGTCTTGAAAAATCAAATTCAGCTGAAATTTCTTTTGTTTCTCCGTCTAGGATCCAACTGTCATCACCCATTTCAGATTTTACATGGTGCACTACAAAAGAACAAAAAAGAAAAGAAACAAATGTGTTCAAAACATGCTCAAAGGCCAGAGTAGACTACATATGCAATAAAGAACTAGAGATGGGATGAAATAAAGCGCTACCAGAACTTATAATTGACTTGGGGAAATCAGTTAACATGCATGATCATATTTAAACTTGGCCAATATAGATACAAGCACATTTTCCTGGAGTATGACAAATTTAGGAAAGACAGGATATGCATGACAATACATGAAAACAATAGGATAAAATGATAATTAGCCCTACGAACATAAAGTCCGAGTAATCTTTATTCATCAACGCGAGCAAGGGAAATTATTCCTCACATCAAATTGATAGATAAACCAATTGACAACATACCATTTAAAACTTATTTTATTTTCCTGACAATCAGCTATTTTGGGAAAACCAGAGTAAATTTTTACCTGGCCTCTTCTCCTCCAATGAACTCCCAACAGTGCTAGTATGAGCAAACCCATCAGGTACTGATCCTACTGAGTTGCCCGATTGAAAAAAGGGAACAGGATGACCTTTGGACCCTGCAGTGAGTGCCATCAGGGCAGAACCACCTGTTTCCCCAGAGCCAAAACTGGCGGAGGTGTCCTTGTGTAAAAATGTATCATCTGATTTCTTCATAGCCATAGCCTCGTAAAGTAGAGCATCTAAGAGACCACTGCTCTGGGGAGAATGACAATATGATGGAGGTGGCCCTGTTAGAGGAGATTGGACATAAGAGTCCAACGATTCAGGTGCATCGTCCCAGCTACCTAAACCGTTTTTTTGATATTGGAATGAAGGGAGCTCCGACTTCACAGCACCACCAAAGGGCATCGAAGCAGAGAAAATGTTGTTTGACATGTGTTTCTTCGTTTCATCAGGTTCAAATGGGAAGCCGAGATTAAAGGTTTGAAACTCTTTGTTCTTGTAAGAATCATTCGGAAGCTTGCCATATGGGGCTGCTCCAACGCCAGGACCTTTGCTGTAGTCTGACATCTGTTCATCTAGTTCCTGAGCATGTCTCTGAAGCCCTCCTGTTTGGGAAGAAAAACTATAAAATTGGGGACAGCTGCCAAAACTTTTAATCAACGAACCACTGGCAGAAATATTCAGAAATTGTTGCGGGTATGGCAGGGTGTTTGTACTATCAAACATGATATCAGTTGTCTCATAACCATTGGTTTGGAAAATATTGGTGTATACTTTATCTCCACCATATATTCCAGGTGAAGTCAGGTTATGCTGGTTCTCTGGCGGTGTCTCTAGACATAGCTCTGGGGGATAAAGAGGCAAGCCAGCACGATGCCGTCTTTTTATGCGGGTGTTCCAATAGTTCTTTATCTCATTGTCCGTCCGTCCAGGCAACTGAAACAAGGAAGGATCACAAATAAGAGAAATATATAGAGATATATAGTCTGGTTGAAAATCTGAAAACATAGCATAGCCACCAAACTGATAGGTAGGTATCATGGACAATCATGTTATATGGACCGACAACTTTCAATTCACAGAATTAACCTTGTACGTTGAGGGCAGCCATCAAATGAAGGATAAGATAAATTCTATTTAATCTATAAAATGAGTCTAATGAGAATACGGTGCGAAATACATGTCTATGAAGCAAAATGAACCCGGGGGTGGGGTGGGGGTTCTTATTTCTCTAATTTTCCTGCCGGCATACTTGATAGAAGTACAAATTATGAAAAAGACCAGAACGCTACCTTGTTATTGTCTGCTTTGTTGTAGGAAAAAAGTAACTAGCAGTGTAGAAAAGTAGTCTTCCAGGATAGTTTACATTACCCAACTACATGGGCGTTCACAACTAGTTACCTTTTCTACCATGCCTACTAGTTTCCTCGCTCTTTCAGTTGAGTTGCATTTAAAAGGAGGCAAGGCCATAAATTAGGATTCCACCTTCTAAGCTGGCTAAAACTATGTTTTCACAGTTCTAATATATGCCTTTATGTAGATTCTGGTCTGAGTGTTCTCAATATTGGCTGAACCAGAACAGAGACTTCAGCGCATCAAAATTTAAAAAATCATGAAAAGTAAAGCAGATGAGTTGACAATAAATTTATTAGAAATTATAGTTGAAGCTTACGTGTGCAGCCATTCGAGCCCATTTATTTCCCATCTTGGCATGTAGTTCAATTATCAGCCGTTCTTCTTCTTGTGTAAATGCTCCTTTCTTCAGGTTTGGTCTTAAATGGTTAGCCCAGCGCAACCGGCAACTTTTACCACATCGTGAAAGCCCCGAGTGTTTCTGAACTGAATTCCAGTTTCCTTCTCCATGTTTCTTCACATAATCAACTAAAATTGCATCCTCGGCAGTCGTCCACGGACCTTTCTTCAGAATCACACCTCTACTCAAACTTCCACCACAATCGCCATCATTACTCAGATTGGAATTGGGAGATAGCACCTCATCGTCACCCATCATAGCAAAGCTCTGGACCATCAATGAAATCTACACTCGAGGCAGTGCAACTTCGCACACTTCAACAACTCAATAGCTAAAAAGAATCAACAGAACCCCTGAAAACAAGAATAAAGTGGGAGAAAACGTAAATCATTTATTCGCATCAAAGTTACCGAAACGTGGAAAACCATTATCCATCAAGCTACACCAAACACATAAGAAAACAAGCTGCACAAATATCACCTCCAGCCCATTCCAAAAGTTCCAAAAAACTTCAAATGACACTGAGAAAACATCAAAACAACTTTCCGAAAAAAAGACGAAATCGAAGGGAAAAAAACTATCAACACGAACAATAATTACTTTGACAAAATACAGCCACTAATCTTCATAATTATGGTCCAGAAATTAATTACAACTGGTTTAGAACATGTATGTCCGGCAAATAAAATAAACCTAGATAGTAATTTTGATCAAAATCAGTTCAGATTGAACCCGAAAACACAGCAAAAAAGTGCAGATAAATGCAGCAAATAACGAAGGACGTAAAGTAGAAGCTAAAAACAGGCCAAGCTAACAACCAAGTACAAATCGAGCTGCAATTAATTCGGCTAAAATTAGCTCTACTTCATTTATTGAAGCTAATAAATAGGGTTTGACCCAATAATTGAAAACTATCCCAAATCATCAACGCAAATGATTCGCTTCTCTTTCCAAATTCACAGAAATGGAAAATTCGAGTGTGTAAACGATTACCTGATACACGAACATTAACTCAATTGGAAGAAAGCTCAGAAAAACAATGAGAATCGAACACAGATTTTTTCACAATTTTATATTTTTCTTTCTCTCTTTTTGTTGTAAAGTGGAAAGCCACAATCGGAGAGGAAAGCTGAAATGGTGGTATGAACTATTTATAGGCAGACATACGTGTAAGTATACTTCTAAGTACCCATGTGATACTAGTAAGTACAAATACCAAAGTTACCAAGTAATTCACCTTGGTGTGTCCAATTTTACTTTAGTGTTAAAAATAATCGATCTGATTTAAAAAATGAATGCGCGTCTGGTTGAATATACATACTACATTAAATATTTTTAGAGTCATGTTGGTATGGTATATTGAAATATGTATTTTAATAAAACTGTGTCGTATTAATGTTATAGAAGTGCTCTAGTATTAAAAAAGTCGACTTGGATACATCAATATCATATGATTTTTATAAGAATGCGTCTAAATATTATGGTATTTAATAAAATTAAAATATATTGTGTAGTCCTTTTGATATGGCGTGCATGGCACTCGAAGTAATAAATTATTAAAACATGTCGTATTAATATATTGTTGAAGTACTCTCGTGTTGGGAAGTATTGTATAAGCTCACGATATGCAATTCTAACCAATGTAATTCGGTCCATTTATCGTCTAGTACACTTTATTCAACTTTAAATTTAAAGTGAGTACACATCTAGGGTGTGAGTAATCTTTGACTTGGTGTGGGAAGTAGATGGAATGCACATAGATGTGTTGAAATAATTGTTGAAGATAAAATTTGATTGTGTCATGTTTGTGATCGAGTTGAAAGAATTTTGGTTATTCAAATGTCGGCATTGAAACAATTATTTAAATCCATTTAAAATGAAGAAATTAGGAATTGATTAATGGGTTTTAAAATATATTTGTGCAGCAGAAACCCTAGTGCCATTTAATATATGGGTTTTGTGTTGGATATATAACTGAACATGAATATTTCATGTACTTAGAGTTTTGACCACCACTCGTGACTCTAAAAACATAATCCATGTGAGTTAAATATTATAATAGAACTATACTAAGCTGAATATTTTAAATATAATTTATGATTTATTTATATTTAAACTGAACACTAAAAAATCCAACAAAATGAAATGAGAATCTTTAAACTAGAAGGGTGAATTATATCTTTGGTGGTAAAAATATTGGGCAGGACTAGTCCCCCTACTACGACGACGACGAACATAGTACTATGATTTTCAAAACACATGAATCTTATTTTTACTTCATTTTATTTATAAGTGATACTCCCTTCGTTCAAATAAGAGATTTTTAACTTCTTACTTTCTCTATTATTTAAAGAAAAATAATAAAATATTAATTTGTGTAGGGTAAATGAGTGATAAATTAAGATAGTGATGAATAAAATGATGATAAAAATAGAAAAAAGATATAATAAAGAATTAGTTAGTGAGATAAAACCTTTTTATTTATGGGTTAAGAAGTTGCTAACGAAACGTCAACAGAGGAAAGTTACGAAGTTATTAATTGAACGGATGAAGTATATATTTTATATCTTGAAATTGTATAGAGGTGTGAACTAAAATCATCAAGTTTATATTACTTATCGTATACTAGTTTCAACTTCTTAGGATTATTTCTAAAAGGGATAATATGTGGTGGAGTTTGTCTTCATGGAATTCGAACCATATCCGGCATGTGTATAATAAGAAAACACAATACCTTTGTACCTCGGTCCATGTAGAGTACAGTTAAATAATTGGCTGCAAGAATTTCAGAATGTATATCAAGTACCCATGTGAGAATGACAAGTACAAATACCAAATTTACCAAGGCGTGGGAGTTTAATTTTTACTGTAATTAAAATAGTACGTTGGATTGAAGTATTGAACATGACTTCAATTAAAAAACCACGCATTTGATTAGTGTGTTATTGTCTTATTATTATAGTAAGTATGAAGCTAAAAATATGTTTGTATTCGAATGACTTCTTAGAAAAATACAAACTCCTCATAAACTGTATCTTTAGGAGACTAATCAATATCATAGCTTACTATTGTGAAAATATTCTACTTTTGAAAATATACCAGCCCCTATAACACGGAGTCAGGTGTACATTCTCTTTTTAAATGTTCTAGTGCATTATTGATTAGTACGTTAACATTTAACAATGTGAAATGGTGCCAGAAATGTAGCAAACATTGTTATTTTCGCTGGAATGTTCGAGATAAATGGCTAAAATTGTTCAGGTGAGAGTGGGATAATTTAAACAATAACAAGTTTCGTGCACGGAAAAGTCGTGTTTACCTTAATACAGTAACCTTGTTCAACCTGATGATGTCTAGTCCAACACATTCGCCAGGTATATAAATTAATCTCTAAAACTTTACTTTAAATGTTGCATAAATTTTGTCAACCAATCTAAATTCTACAAATTTCATGAAGATGTTCAGATAACAATCACAATTTCTTCTTCCAATTTTCTTAAAACATCTCCTGCTAGATATATATGATTGATGTCTCCAAGACACGAGATTTCTGGATGTGTATTTCATTCATGAAATTTTAAACTTTTGCAAAAGATTGTATGTTTGAAATATATAGTAGACAAGGCATGACAATTGTGTTACCTGGAACTGCTTATGGATTAATGGTAGAGTAGGAGTGTGATGGAAACCGACCCAAGAAGAGCGTCTCCCTCAGGGTTGCAGTCGTCATTTCGTGGTTTGTAAAAATACCCTAGAAGATATCTCAAATAATTATCATTAATCTTATTTTTATCAGTTAGTTAGATTATGTCTTAAGTAGCAAGAGTCAATAATATGCATTATGACGTCCTTTTGATAATAGAAGCCTTATAATGTACGTGTGTTCTAGCATATTTTGCGTATAAAGCTCCACCATAGTCTATTGAAACCCACAAGTTGATGAATAAGCGTTATTTATTGTCGTTGTCCACCGTGTAAAAGCGTGACTACTGATTTAGGTTGAGTTGTGATTTATCTTACGTTTGTGCTAACTTAGCATTATAGGTGATCTGACAACACCATTTTATCGTTAATTATATTATAAGTCTTTTAATAATAGAAGTTTTAAATTTATAATATGCATGTTTTAGTAGAATTTCTTGAATATATTTATAGCTCCACTATAATCTTTTGAAATCTTTTGAAATCCACTTGATGAATAAAAGTTATTTATTACTGTTGAAAGGTGTGTCCACCTTGTAAACGTGTGACTACCTATTTAGTTCATCATAAGTTGTGATTTATTTCCCATTCGTGCTGACCTAGCTTAGAGGTGATCTGGAGGCACCAGTTCATCGTAATTCGACCTTTACATATTATTTTAGCTTAATTCGTACTTCGTGACTTGCTAGTTTTCAACACCTACAATGTCTCTTAATTTCTCGTCAGTCCGTATGAGTCCCTTTTATGTGTACACATAATGGGCGTTGTTAATCGCAACACAGTTTTCGTTAAACATAACACAAAATATTTGTAAATTAAC
>JAYMSR010001447.1:0-10162 GCA_036897825.1 Plantago rigida
GTGGACGTGACCTAGAGGCTCGGATACCATGATATAATTCTATATCATCTAAAATCTCAAAATTATACGAGGCATGGAATTAATCAACTTATATCAATTCATCTAACATCGCAGTTTGACACGATTGAAAAAACATTCTTTAGATGTTCACGAAATCGTGCATGTCATAGATGTTAGGAGTGTAGGAATTAGCAGAAGAAAATATATAACATGGGAGAATTAAGAGAATTTGATTGGAAAAACATAACCAGGTCTCATTATTTCAAGAAAATACACACCTCATGACCATGTGTACATCTAATAAGCTCGACAAAAAAGGAAGAAAAAAAAACCCTCATGTCATCAAAGACGACAATTATTCAGTCATACATACAACATCGATCGAAACGATGTAGTTGAGGTTCAGGCAGAGCCGATCTGTTCGCGGCTGATCTCGCATTGCTGGGGCTGGCGGAACTGGCACTGCTTTGGAAGATCTCTAGCCTTCTGGTACACCTGCTCCAACTGCTGCTGCTGCTGGCGGCTCGGTTGTTGTTGTCCCTGTCCCTGCCACCTGCTTTCCAGTCGGCCTGGTTGTTGTTGCTGTTGTAGTTGGTGCAGCTCCTGCCTCACGACATGCTGGATAGCTTGGCAACGGCACTGCTGGTTCACGTTTTGTAGCTCCTCGCAGCACTGCCTGAGGTTTTCTTGCTCTGAGCCTTGTTCTTGTTGTCCTTGTCCCTGGTGGTGCCTTATTTCGATGTATCCTCCTTCTTCATCGAAATATGGGCGTCGACTCTGCTGAGGTGACAAGTAGCTGCACCAAAGATCGATACATCTTTAAAAGATCTTGTTGATTCTTTATTCGTACAGAATGAAATGACTGTATGGAAGAATTAATGTAAATGAATAGATTCATCACCTCTCTATATGATATGAGATGGAATTGATCTATCATACAGTTTTCAAAAGGATATTTTAACTTCTAACCGGTTTGAAACAAGCTAAAAAGGTTTTTCGGAAGGCAAAATTACATGCACTTCCCCAGTGTAATGTTGAAATTACAAATAAATTATTAGTTTTTTACATTCAAACCCGTTTAAATTTTAAAATAGTCTTACTTGATGTCATTTTACATAAATGAAAATTAAATAATCAGAATCATTTGCAGACACGCATAATTAAAAATTTTGAAATCAAGATTTAACTTGATTATACCTCTGGCAGGACTGGAACTGCCTGCCCTGGACCTGGCTCTGGCACTGTTGCTGAGACTGAGACTCCCGGGGGTCCCTCTCTTCGTCGATAACCACGGTGGTGGTGAACCTAGTGGCAGTGGCAAAGGCCACCAGAGCCAAAAGGAGAGCAGTTGTGAGTACAAGCTTGTTTGCCATTGCTATTGATCAGTATTCAGTAGTGTGTGTCGTGTGGTGATTGTGGTTGATTTGGAGGGTGTTATATAGTGGTCTTGTCCATATGCATGGCTTCTACGTGTTTGAGAGTTATACTGATTTGGATAAAGATGCGGCTTCGAGCTTCCACGTCTATGTTTACATGCAGAAGTAGCCAAAACATCAGCTCAACCTTAATTGATTTGCAAGTCTGGATATGGATTTCTCATGCAGAATCAGCTTATCAAATTCTACTCGCTTACTTGAGGATTGACGTGCAGTTTTAAATGTAAAGTTATAATAAAAGATTATTTATTATTTGTTGGGAGTGAGACAGCGTATTTTTTAGTAATGTATGAAATTTTGTTTGACAGTTAAAAATGACAAACGTATAAAGTTTTTTCTAGATGGAATGAATAGGATTCAAATTCGCTTCTCAAACATGATCCGCACGATCCGCATTCCAGAACTGTGTATTCATTTGGACCGAATTCGCTAACATTGTGTGCTGATTTGCTCATATTGGGTGAGGATTGATCACTAAATGTTGCAAATCGGAGAAGGGAATGTTTCACAGTATTTTTAGCAGACATGGTAACAAAATTTGCTGGATTGTAAAAGCTAAACTTGAATATGTGACTCTTTTTGTGTCAATAGACTTTACTTTTGAGGATCTTGGTATTTTCCTCAAGTGACGTACTATAAAGCATGAGTATGTCACAATTTCAGGCACACAAATTACGCCAATGATGAAAATTAACGGATTTAGGCACAATTATAAACGGAAAGTGAGGTATAATTCTACATTTTTCTACCCGGCGCCTTGAAAGTAAGTTGACATCAACACGACATCGTACGCGAGTCATGGAAATAATACCTTAAATTGGAAAATTTGCAGATTTCTTACAACAGAATAACAAGGATCATGTTTTGCTGTATGGCCATAACAAGATGTAATTAGTGTATTACAATTCTTTAGTATGGTCATAATATGTCATCTTCCTGGTCGACGTCAGCATCATCGACCTCATTATCTTCATCTTCTTCCGGGGCATCAGGATCAACTCCCTAAAAGTGATTTATCAGGTAAATAGAAGCCATCACCCATACATATATTCACAATTGAAGTGCGAACTAAATGAAATGAAAATTGGAAACACAGGCTAAATAACTTATTCAGTACAACACAAACCTTCATTTGTTTCTCCAAGCGATCAAGTCCCCTCTTTGCAGCTTCACTTTCAGGATTTATCCTGCAATATGGACACATCAATTACGGCTATTGAAACAAGCAGGTTGATGAAGTTTATAATGTAGCTTTCTGCACTCAACTATTCTTTACTCTTGAGGATATTTACATCAAGACCACACATATCGATAGCCATTCTAACACCTACCCCTTGTATTTTAAAAATTTACATATTCCTCGTTATCATGTCGTCATAATTACATGTGCCTCCGTCAACAAAATTAAAATTACACGCGCGCTAGGGGACGATTAATGTAATAGACTATTCAAAAGTCAAAACACAGAGTACATGTTAAGTAAGCTCTTAAATAACCCATATGCTTGCAACATATCAAATTTTACAAAAACTGTAGGCATCAGAGCTCGATTTACCTTAATGCTGCCTGATAGTGTGAAAGAGCATCTTGTAGCATGTTTGTGGCTGCTAACACTTGAGCAAGTTTAACATGTAAGGAATCGTCTGCCCGGTCCTTTAAATATCTCTCGAGCAGGGAAAGTGCATCTCCATTTCGACCTTCCATAAGATGGAGCTCAGCCAAAGCCATAGCTGCTGCTAGGAAACCAGGCTCCAGCCTGAGAGCAGACTCATAGAACTTCTTTGCCTGAAGAGAATAAGAAAACATTATGGACGATACACTGGTTATTGTCTGTTTGCTTACTTCTGAAACTTGAAGAATTATCTATTACTATGAAGGTCATATTAACTAACATGTGCATTGACTTCATAAAATACTGCAGAAAAATGGCCACTGCATCGCAATTTAGTGCGGGCAGCTTCTAAGTAATTAAGTGCAGTGCTACAAAGATTCTATCATTTTAAATATCCTTATACACGGCAAAATAAACACATGCCAGTCTTTCTAAAATGAATTCTCCCTCTGTCCTGCTTCAAACTGCCTATTTCATTTCCGGCATGGAGATTAAGCCGGAACAAATAAATATTGAGAAGAGTGAATAAAAGGTGCAAGTGGGTGTTAAAGTATGAGATAGAATGAATAAAGAATGATAGTAAAACATTGATATTTAACGTATGAGAAGTTTCAAATTGGACGGATAAAAAAATGATGAGTTTAAAGTGGGACGGAGGGAGTGTATGTACAAATCTTCGCTGCCTATATTTTGTGTACGTTTATTGATTGATCTTAATCATCTTATAATTATCTTTTTTAATAAACAAAGGCCAAATGAACTACTTCCAACTAAGAACCCAACTATTAGACTTCTCACCTTTTCTCTGCCAGTGGTGCTACTAGCATGTACATCTCCAACTAATTTTAGAGCCTTTGCTGATTGGGGCATCGCTTTCATTGCCTCCCTTGCAACATATAGTGCTTCTTTGATCTTTGAAAGTACCAGATATGCACGGACTAAACCTGCAATATGCTTAAACAGTAAATTAAACTTGAAAATCGCAAAATTGATTGGGAATGTTTGCATGTGCATGTGGAGAACTTAAAATTGGACAGACTTGAATCTTCTTGCAAATCTACCTCTCAAAAAGTAAAATCGTATAAAATAATAAATTAACTCTGAAAGAAAGAGTAAACCTAATCTCCAAAAAGTATGAACATGGTAGTGAGAGTAGTTTGAGACATTTGGAGGAATAAAAGTGTCTCGAGCAGCATAATTAGAGACGACTGATTACAACTTTTTGTTTTCTAGGTAAAAAAGAGTTTCATCTGCAAGAAGCAACAAACAGCTCCAGCCTTGTATGGTCCAAGAATAGACCAAAATTACTTTTAGTGATAAAGAAAGAAGTACAATCGCTCCCCATATCATGTTTCTCTGGGTTCATTACAGATTCGCCTCAAATGTTATTTGAACCAGGCACAGTAAGACAATGCATACGACGAGTCTATCATGTCATTTTATCACAGAATCTTACAAGGTACCTTGATAAGAACGAATATCAGGTCTCAATTCTTGAGCAGTTCTAAAGGCAACAACCGCTGATTCTGGCCGGTTCATTGACAGAGAAAGATTCCCCTGGATATCAAAAGAATCCATAGAGATGTACAATAGTTTGAAGATATGTAGTCTCACTATTCAATGCATAAATCATCGCAAAGTTTATCCCCAATTCAAGATAATACAAGAGAGTGAAACGGAAAATAAGAAAACAACTAGGTACCTTCATTATATAACCAGCCACATGCCTCTCATCAATGTGGATGCTCTGTTATCAACAAATGATACATGACTATAAACATATTATTAATTTCTTATCAATCTGGACTAGCAAACCAAGAAAACTAACCTTCTCAGCATGTGATAAGGCTCCTCTTTCATCTTTCTTCTCCCACAGAACAGATAATGCCACAAATACTTCTGGCCTCGTAGGATCAATCCGCAACATATCACTTACTAACTTACTTAACTTGGAATTATCAGATTTCATCTTTAGAAGCATTGCATACTCATCCATGTAAGTAATCACGAACGGATCAACTGACCGGACCTGGAAATCATTTTGTATATTCATCATGTCTGCCACGAACTATATTGCATGAATAAGGATGGAATTCCTACCTTTTCAAAATCTAGAATGGCTTCTTCATTTTTTCCAGTGATAGCTTTTACCTTCATAAAAGAAATTAAAATTTGGCAGAGAAATGAGTAAATAATAAAGCAGCTGAAATCCAAACAAAGTTGATCTTTCAGAGGTGTTTCTCCATTCCATGTATAAACGCATAAGGCTTCATTACATTCCTATACCAAGTTACTTTTGCAAGTGTCACCTTTGTCAACTCAGATGTTGATAGTAATAGCATTAGGAAGAACATAAATTTACATTAGCAGGTTTATATTTGAGACCTACAATCTATATTACTTTACTTGTTATGCAGCGACATTCCAGCACTCACATCACTTAAGTGTGCTAGAGTCAACTCTAAAGTTTATAATACAACTTAAGATCCATCCGTTCAAAAATCCAACTCCCTCCGTCCCATAACAGTTGCAATATTTCATTATTCACGGATGTTCTTAAAAGAAATCACTATAAAATGATTTGAAAATACTCACAAAATTTCTTTGATAATGAAAAAATAATGGGATTTAAATTGGTTGGTGTCAACTGTCAATCAGTAAAATGTTACAACTGTTATAGAATGGAGGGAGTACATATAACAATAAAATTTATCTTGAGTTCAAATAAGCAGAGGTTAGCAAAAGGATGGTTCTGTGAGAAACTATTTGCACTTCTTCTGTGAATGAAAAATGTAGAAATATTAGGCAGAAATTTAGAACATGTTTGAACATTACAGACCTTAGCCATTTCAAGTAAGATATGAATGTTGTTAGGAAATCGTTGTAGAAGTTCCGAGTATATTTCCAAGCCACCTGCTAACCAGAAATAAACAAATTGGAATGAGACAAAAGAAAAGACAAAAAAGAAAAAAGAAATACAGGTATACTCGGAATTTCTAGTAAGATTATTCTCTCCAAAATTGGCTTTAATGCGGCTTTTGAAGTGCAGAGGACTATTCGTGTTTCCCTTAATACTTTCCTTACAGATACATAGTCATACTGAAGAGTGTTATAAGAAGGTTTGAATGCAACACGGCAACATCATTCTGGTCTTCGGAACAAAAGATGCAACTTATCACAAATTAAAAACAAAGATGTGTGTTGATCCCAGAGGGCCAAATAAAGGTATACAGGGGTGCATAGACTTTTAAAACAATTCACAAATGAGTTTGGTGAAACTTATGTCCAGTATGCCAAGCTCAAAGTGATACATTTTGGGGACTTCGCTTTCAGAAACTTGAATCAGCGAAAGGCTTAGTTCAGTAATAGCCGAGGTAAACTTAGGTATCAGTTTTGATAGGTTCCTTCACATGTTTTACACTTCACAGGTTGTCCTTTAGCTTGTTTATCAGATATCAGTTTGATAGATAAGCACAGTATAACAAGATAAGTAGGAACACATGAAAAACAAGAAAGAAAGAAAGAAATAACACATAAACTCATAGAGGTTTGGGAGGAGGATGAAATTCCTCCACAAGTCCTCTCCGTCTGCCTTGCCGACTGCATGCACTATCTAATTCAAGATTACAATACCAGAAATGACGTATCATATACATACTCCAGCGTACTGATACAATGGTGAACTATGTATAGGTACACGCGAACTAAGTGCACAGATCACCAAATATGGGTGAACTTTGAAACACAAATAAAAAACCCAGTCTTACAAATAAGAGAAGAGCTGCTCGTGTCTAAAATTTCAGACGATAAGAAGAAGAAGATTGGAAAGAACTGTCCCCAATAGCCTGACCTTTGTAATCATTTGAAGCAATGCAACATTGAGCTTCGACATACAGCTGCATCAGAGGAAGACATGAACATTATAGTGCGGAATAGATAGATCACTATGAAGAAATTAAGTGTCCAAACAATTTTCAGAAAGTGATGGAAAGATGTTCCAAACCAAGTGCAACAAGATGGCAGTGTATTTAGATAATTAAATGGTGTAACCGTTTCAGCATACTACACTTGATCTAATATATGGCAAGCATGAGATCATTTAAGTACTTAGCGCAAAGAATGTCATCACGAAAGGAATTACAAAACCTCAGAGGAGGAAAGAACAATTTATCACTTTCTCAAATTGCAAATAGACACTTCCGCATTTCAAGGAGAAGACAGGGCTGGAGGAAGTATCTAGGATGAGTGAACAATAAGCATATGAGAATGAACGTTATTAGAAGAGCTGTCTATCTCCGGAAATTTTCAATATATCAGGTCAATAACTAAAAGACTGAAGACTACCAGAGAAGTTCTGAAGAAGTGAAGAAAAGGTGTAGATTTTACAAGATAATATGCAGTAAATTTTGTAAAAAAATTCACCGCATAACACAGTTGAAGTATAATTTGCAATCATATAGTCTATATAAAGTTGTTCAATCCAGTAAAGGAGGGGGCGCAAAATTTCATTCTCTCATTAGATCAGAGTTCTTATCCTGAATTTGGTCATCCATTCTGGATATATTTGATTTGTTTGGGGGACTTTGGCAATTAGTGAACCAAGTTATGTATGACACTGAGAATGGTTTTAGCTAGAGGTTAATTAGTAAAATGAATTAAAAGCAAAAACTTGTGTTCGACTGTCTAATGGTAGACACATTAAACAATGAAATAAACACACCACTGCCTACCCAAGTGTTGGCATATTCATCTAATTTGATCCACAACCCTTGCATATGAGGAAGAACTATACCAACCACACGCCCTAAGAGTTAGACGCATTTTTCTAGTTTGCATCCGTCTAACACAAGTCCTTGACATAAAATATGTTGCGTGCCAGAGAGTAAGGAGAAATGCAGATGTTTAAATGTAAATAAGACCATTCTTAGTATGTACAGAAGTATTAAAGCAAACATATTTTAGTAGATATGATCCATGTCTATCAGAAGTAGTAAAGTAAATGCACAGTTGACAACACTTACGTGCAACCAGCGACCAGAATCAAAATGATCAAAGGGAGGTCTTCCACTTCTGTTCGGTGTCTGACAATTAACAAAACAGATCAAGAGAATAGTTTCTTAAATCTGTTGTTTCACACCAAATAGAATGAAACTTGGTGACACTACAACTTTCAAGTAATTAATGAACACTGAACGATTGCATATAAATTATTTGGGAACATACCAGGAAACAACCTTACATTCTTATAGTAAAAATATAAGTTTATAGGTCTACTGCAAAATCATAACGAGCTTACAGAACCATCGCATTATGATAGAATAGAATTAGTTTCTAAACCTTCAGAGTGCAAAGCTATCTTAATATTGAACAAGCTAGTCATTTTAACTCTGAAGACACAACCCAACAAATATCAAACAGGTTCTGAGTATATCTTTAGACTTTAATGATTGTTTGACTGGCCCGGGCACTTTAACAGTATATTTATTGGATGCTAGGTAAGCATTTTCCGCAGCAACAATCACATTACTCAGCATTTTGGGCTGATTACCCAGACAACTATATGCTCATCTAGAGTTAAAACTTAAAAGTCCACGACTAGAGCAAAACAGTAGAGCTGCGTGAACTCAGCACCGGCCTGATGATTTTTAAATATATAAAGACTGGCTTGCTGCTGAACATTCTTCTGGCAGAGATCACTTCACCCACACTTAAAAAGCAATCCACTTAATATGGAACATAAGCAATAGCACTAAAAATAATAAAATAGAATCACACAAAAGACCCAATGTTCCATTAAACAAACCTGAGGAAACAGGGTGATAATATCCTTTGCAGTGACACCTAATTCAGCCAAGGCTACAATAGCCTCGATTACGTATGGGCAACTCCTGTTAAAGGCAAAGATCGAAGTCCTTCATAAAATTTCACTTTAACAAACTCAAGAAAACCTAAAAGAGCACATGTATAGCTAAAAGGATGCACACGGGACACAGCCTAGAGAATTCTGTCATTGACTCATTACATTCATCCAAGACAAAGATTTTCAAATTCCATGAGAACTTATGAGAATGATGTGTCATACAGACATACATGGCCAATAGTAAGAGTGGGAGACAATCAAATAAGAAGAAGTATAAATTACATTGCTTAACTGAAGGTGTTTCCCAAGAAGAAATAATTGGTCAGACATCAACGCAAAATAAAATCGATAATAAATTAAGCAATGAGATCAATTGAGTTATTAGCAATAAACTCCTTCAGATTTCTCCCTATATTCCTCGTGATCATACTTCACTTACATGACAGAAACACATTCAGATAATCAAGGACAGTGGAAATTATGTCAGCAGATACACACCTCACGCATTCCTTAAAACATCCAACAGCAGCCCGTGTATGCCTACATTTCCTGTAAAGCTTTGCCATCATTAGATTCATCTCGAGATTCCTTGATTTGCTCGGGATTTTCTCCATCTATTCACGCAAAAGAAAACACACATTTTTGGCAGAAACAAATGCATTATATTCAAGCTATACAACAGAGACTACAGCCAAAAGACAATTTGATACGTTATTAGGACAAGAAAGTGAATGGAAGTATTTAAAGATACCATGTAGTTATTTAACTGGAAAGCATAAGTATACAAAGTGAACAAGTAAAATACAGACCTGTCCAAGAGCAAGTTTGCTCTCTCCTAGTGAGTTTTGACACATTGCAATCTTGAATTTCACCTGAGTAGACAGGAAATGAATAGTATTAGTAACCATTTAAGGTTCCTGAATTGGAAACATCTCAATTACTTTTATATGGTTTATATTACCTCATCTTCATTTATTGTTGAAGTATTAAAAGAATTCGGAGACGACGACCTACTTGCTGCGAGGGAACTCCTAGTTGTCGGGGTTGTTGTTGAACTCTGTTTTGGTGCTAACCCGTGATATTGCAATGCGGTCCCATATATATTCTGTTGAGGATTTGACCAAAAAATTAAAAATAGGCAAGGTAAAACGCCAAAGAACATATTCTGTTTTACAAGCAATTCCTAGCTATGTTATGAGCTGTTTTAAATTGCCAGATTATCTCATTCATAATCTTTAATTGTTAACTTTTGGT
>JAYMSR010001448.1:0-10161 GCA_036897825.1 Plantago rigida
AAATTCGATTTTCTGAACTTTAGTCTCATAATAATGACTCCTTGAATTTCTTCGTTAGTTACAAAATGAGAGAGCAAAGAAAAGCAAGAAGGTACTAGCGACGAATTAAAGGCCTGGCCTGGTTGGCGAGTTGCAAAATTTTGTACTAGCTTAACAAAAATTCAAACTTTCAAAAAAACTCTATAATAATTTTAAAGTTTTATGGCGGAAAGAGATAATATCATAATAATGTTATGCAAGTTGGGGGATTTTGTTTGGAATTCGTACGACAAGTTGTGTGTCAATTTATGCAAGCAGCTGTTTTTCATTTCTAATTTCAACTTCCATTTAATTTAACAAAATCAATTGATTATATATAGTTGTCCTTTAATAATTATCAAATAGACAGGCAAAGTATCGACTTGCTGTTTATCCAAAACAAAGAAAAGAGAAAAAAAAGAGTATCAACTTGTTTCATTGGATAAGACGGAGTAGTATATACTTCATACGTCTCAGTTTCATCTTCCCGCATTCTGTTTTTAATCGTTTCAACTTCATTTTTTCGAATATATCTTATACTTTATACACTATCTATCATGCTTAATTAAATATTTATCATACTTTATTCACTCTTTTTTCTACTTTATCACCATCTCTCCTACTTTGTTCAATTTTCCCTTCAATCTTGTGTCCAGGTCCACAGAGACGAATGAAGTATAAATGATCATCTCAGTGTTACATAACGCGAGTGTACTTCACACATTGTAAAATAACGATTGCAAACATTTTTCACTTTTAATAAATTATGAACCAAAAAGAATTTCGCTTCGCACACTATATTAATAATTCGGGTAACGTGAATTTTATCCGGGTGTACAATTTACCTGGGGAGTTGTATGCAATTTACGAAGTGGGCTTGGGAGTTGTATGCAATATACGAAAACACCTTCGTCTTCGTAGTTCGTCCACACAATTCACCTTGCCATTTTCGGTTCCAACAGAAAACAACAAACAATGAAACCTGAAAGATTTCCTCCACTCTTGCTGTCTCTGATAAAAACACCTATTTACGTAGGCTTATTCATGTACATACACTCACTCTACACACGATCATCATCATCATCATCAAACAAGAAATTAAACCATAACCCACCACAATCATAGCAACGATCATGGCTGTTGCTGCTCAACCTTCGCTTACTCTGCACCATAATTGTGTAATTTTCACAAATCACCTTCGTCTTCTGCGTAATTTGGGATTACGCCCTTCTCCCCGTTTCTCTTTTCCAAGAATTCGAGCGAGTAATTCTGCTGTTGCTGTGGTAAAGGTAGTAATTTTCTTCTCACACTTCACTTGCAGACATGTTCTTGTGTCAAGTTAACATTTTTCTTCGATGTCTTGTGTGAAATTGTCAATTAGTCCAAGTTCAATACTTGCGGTTGTTGTTTGTATTGTCGAGTAAAGTTACCATTTTTCGATGTCTTGTGTAAATTTAATCCAAGATCAAATACTTACTGCTGTTGTGTGTGTTGTAAAGTTACCATTTCTCGTTATCATGTGTAAATTTAGTCCAAGAACAAACCTTGCTGTGTTTTTCGTTTAGTAGAGTATAGCTTTTCGGTGTCAATGGTGTTTGCGGGTACGCATTAGTTTACATTTCGGTTGATTAGTTGATTCAATATCTTCACACTTGATTGTGATGGAATTATTTTTTTGTCATGATAGAGTATGAGTTGTGCAGTGAACTTGGAAATAGTATTTGATGAGAAGTTTTTATATAGATGGTGTCATGATGGGATTAGTAGCGATATTTTTGTTTATTCATATGAGTTTTAGTTCATTGTTATGGTTACAAATGTTTGTCCTTTCATTGATTGAAAACTCTTGTGTTCGTTCTGCTGATGTGTTTGGGCCCATTGACCATTTTACTTGTTAGGAATCAAGCACAGAAGCGAAGGATACTTCAGATGCTGATTTATTTGCTTGCCCAATCTGTTATGAGCTGCTAATTAGAAAAGGCCCAGCAGGTTTCAACTTGTAAGTTCAAATTTGAAGGAGGTACTGCAGTTCTTGTGGATTGATGTAGTCAATGTGTAATCCAGTTTGGTGTCAAAACAGGTCAACCATTTATAGATCTGGTTTCAAGTGTACAAAATGCAACAAGTCATATTCGAGCAAGAATACCTATCTTGATCTGACGGTTACTTCTGGGACAAAGGACTACAACGAGTTCAAACCAGCTGGAACTGAGCTCTTCAGGTGTAAAATGCATCACCTTATGCTCATAATGATGTAGAATTCCCTTGCAGTCACATTAATGATTGAGCAACTCTTCTCATGTATAACTTTTGTTTTTCAGTTATAGTTACTATTCGGTGAATTAATTTTACTTGAACTTGATAAATTTACTACCACCAGAGACTTGCTAATCCGGACTCTCTAACATTGAATCTCGATGCTGTGATTCTATAGAAGTAAAAATACTAAGTAGCCTACTCTATGAGTCTTGCTAGTTTGACTCTGTAGCTGTTGCACTTGTCAAGTAACTCATTATAAGTTGAATCTCAGCATATTCCTTTCTACATAAGATACAGCACACCTGTAACATAAGATAGTTTAATCTCATAGTAGAACGGGATGCTCTGGCCTGAGAATTAAGCCTTGTGATCTCAGCATATTCCCCTCTACATAACATATAACACACCTGTAACATAAGATAGTCGAACGAGATGCTCTGGCCTGAGAATTAAGCCTTGCATTATTTCACTTACATGTGTTGGGTCTCAAAACTAAGTGAAACTTGTCGTTGATGAGGATTAATTACGGTTCCCGGTATTTATCACCCTTATCGTTGATTTGGAAATTGTTCCAGCAGCTTTAGAAAGGTGCTATAGTTGGCCTTCAGTGTACTCTTTAAATGTCGTGTGAGCCGGAAGTGATTCAATGTAGTATTGTAATGTATCATACACCTTTATATGCTATGATACAAGGAGTATATATCTATTATGGAGATGTGAGTCATTGGAGGGTTAGGTTCTTCCTATGAAGCAAGGACAAAATGAACTCTGCTTCAGAACTTTTTAGTTATATATGAAGACTCATAGTCCATTTTTACTTTCAATTCAGCTACATACATTCATTCCTTTGGGTGTAAGAAGCCTTTTGTTAATGATTGAAACTGTATATTATAGCTGTTTGGTTATTGAGTAGAGCATTATATCTATGTTATTACTTTCTCCAGGAGTCCATTTGTTTCATTTGTATATGAGAGAGGCTGGCGTCAGAATTTTAACCGTAGTGGGTTCCCTGGTCCAGACGAAGAGGTAAATTGTGTTGCATCTTTTTTTATTTGTAGCTAACATCAAGATTTATGAATATTGAAATTTTGATATAATTCCAGAACATGAATAATGATTTATCAGCATATAATCATCTCTATAGAAATAAAACTCGTAATGGCATGTGAAGGCTCGCTTACTGATCCAGAAGAAGCATCCTGTTTAATGAAGCACACAAGATATATTGCTTTTAGGATTTTCTTGTATGCATCTAATCCTCCGCTTGTATGCTTTTTTCATGTCCCGTGAAAAGTTAACTAATGTAGGGAGAACCCTTTGGTTGCAGCACATGTCTCATAAGTTTTCTGAGAAATGCAGATTACTATCTTGTTGAATTAAGATCACTTTGCTTACGTTTGAGGGATAAATAATTTCTCTTAAACCAACATAGTCTTCCTTTCCTGATTTGTCATTGTATAACCTTTAGAAATTGTTTCATTTACTCTAGTTCACATGTGTAATGCCACGATACTCTTTTTTATGAACAAGTCCACATATAAATATTTTGGAAGTCACGTGCCTCACTTCAATTATCCGTACAGCCGTGACTGATCTTGGCAACACCTGGTGCAGTTTGATATGGCTCAGGAGTACTTCAAACCAGCAGAAGGTGGGACCCTTGTAGATGTTAGTTGTGGCAGTGGATTGTTCTCTAGGAAATTTGCCAAATCAGGGGTCTACTCAAGAGTAGTTGCACTTGATTTTTCTGAAAATATGCTTCGCCAGAGTTATGACTTTATAAAAGAGGATGATGATATATTAGACTCGTATGCATTCATTTCCTTCTATTTCCAATTTTTATGGATGATGCTGAAGTTGTAGACCTGAACAAATATATTATAATTCTCGTAAAATATGAACTTTGCAGGAATCTTGCACTTGTTAGGGCAGATGTTTCAAGACTTCCCTTCTCATCGGGTTCAATTGATGCTGTTCATGCTGGTGCAGCATTGCATTGCTGGCCATCTCCCTCGAATGCTGTAAGTCCTAATTTTTGCAAGTTCTCCAGTTGCTTGATAAAAAGAATTATTTCAATTGATTGAAGTTGCAGTTTTGTGTAGTTTGTCTTTGAATGTTGCAATTGCCTGATGACACCATTGCGCCAACCTAGCACAGTTTTGTTTGTGAATTAGGGCAGGAGTGCATTCAAATGTCATGATTGCAATGTACACACATCTTTTTTATCGCAATGATGCCATATTACACTGGGTTGTGAGTCTTGCGACTTAATCATCAAGCGAAATATAAAGTACTTACTCGGGCTTACACCATTCCATGCCCTGCTGTACATTGCAAAAAATGCACCAGTTATAGTTGGATCAATAAATTGCAAATGCTACACCCTAATATGGCTATATTAGTGGAATAGTATTCGTGAGTACTGACTTTAAACGGATTCCTAATGTATACTATGTGGTATGTACTTCCACCCACACATAGTGGACGTGTAAGTAAGTTTGTACTGCTTATATTCTAGAGGAATCTTTCTGTTCTTTCTTAATCACAATTTTGGCTAGAATCTTTGATGATACCCTTGAGTCTATTAGGTCCATTTCTGTTTGCCTTGTGAATTCAGTTTCTGTCTGATTTCTTCACCAGATAGCAGAAATTAATCGAATATTGCGAAGCGGCGGCATTTTTGTTGGAACTACTTTCCTCCGAGCCAGTTCCTCAACTCCTGCATTGTTAAGGCCTTTCAGACAGGTACTCTCTTATATTAATTTACACTGTCTACTATTCCACGCTGTCTACTTGATTAATACTTAAATGAATTCTTTGTCTTCTGCTGATAATACGATATGTATTCTTCAATTTGACAGACTAGCAACTACAATTTTTTATCAGAAGAGGAGATTGAGGATTTAATCAAATCATGTGGTCTTGTTAATTATACTAAGAAGATTCAGCAATCATTCATCATGTTTTCTGCACAGAAACTGTGAACTTCTGCTTAGCTTCATTTATATGGACAGTTACTTCTGGTATGTTATGACTCAAATCAACAATACTTATTGCATGCTTAAAATCCATCTTGCTAGTGGATTTTGTGTGATCATCATGGGTTTTTATTATTCTGATTTTCTTCGACTTTTTATTGGTCAGGCGACTTGCTCTACATTACAATACACGCACAGCTGGAGGGAATTGATTCCAGCACACTAGATCAAGAAACTGATAGAAGTCGATACTGTAAATTTGTTTCTCTTCTCCCTATATGTTTACTACTGTAAATTGATAAAAGTCTATAAATAGGAAACTCTTGATATTCAGACTATAGAAATTTGTTGATCTCGTTGATATATGCTGCTCGTCTGGGATGATAATCAAAACTCTTCAGATACATAACTGTTATGAATATAATTGCTATTTTTATTCATTCGTTGCTAAGATCATACATGTTTCTCAATGATTGTTCGGCACATTGACTACATGATGCCATAGACTAGGACAAATTAATTGGTAGAGCAATTACTTAGTTGGGCTGCAAGAAGATTCTGAATGGAAGGCTTTGAAATGGTCAGAGGTTCATGACTCTTTCTAGCAAGACTGCTTCAAGGTTTCATTTGTATTATTTGAATATTCCCGCCCATGAGAGTTTATCTAGTTCTTTTAGTAGCTGTTGACTGCCAAGTATTTGGTTCAACTGGTGGTGATGTAACATGCCATCCATTTGAGATAAGGGTCTACAAAGATATAACCTTCGTGAACCACATTACTCGATTAGTATGCATGGACCACACGTATATGTAGATGTAGATCATTCCTAGCTATATGGTCTATAAACTAGGTACAGTGATGAATTTTTTTCAATCGCACGAGTGCCAATGCATGGAACATTGATGTTAATTATCGTGTTAGATCCCTCATGTGACTAGCAATAGAAACAGCCAGCCTCATATCTTTATTAGTGCGAGCATGACCTATATATTGGCATGCACTGGGTCTTTGCCGGTATACACAAGGTATCAGATTTATCATTTAGATTCTAGTAGTATACATACAACGGCTCCTTTGGACCTTGTGTATCGGACAATTACTATGACTATCTGCAGATGCGCGTAAACTATTAACACCCAGCCAATAACGCAATCTGACTGGCGAGTGTTCGCTGTCATAAGCGCGTAGTTTATCAGGAAAGTAGACTGAATCAGCAGGAAAACCAGGTCAGAAACATTGCTCACGTGTAAAATTCTGTTTTTGGTTGCAATCCTTTTCCAGAAATGTAATCTAGTGTAGAAGATTGACTCCTTTCTTTATTGAGGTCATATTCTGTTGAACTAATTTTAACACAAAGGTGCTATCAAACCTTGCTGTCTTTTGTTGCATCTGTCAATGGATGAACATATTGGCTATTTGCATTTTTTTCAAAGTGATACTGTAGTGATTCATTGATCAACAAGTGGCAGAATTGTTCAGAAAAATCGAACTTATTTAGTCTTATTGGCCTTTTGTGGTTGTTTCTTCTTAAAAAGGGAGACAAAGACCAAGTCATCAGTAGTATTTATTATTGAGAAATTATATTGTAATAACATACATTGCCGACTGGTCATTCAGAATCACATAAATGTTTTACAGAATTTTTTAAAAGTTAGTCTGTGATTCCACCCTTAATTAATTCTTTAGGTAACTAGCTGGAATTTTCATGTAAAACCAGAAACGTGTACCGAGCTTAATCTAGAGATTTTAGATAGAGAGTATGTCTAGTAGACAAGAACTTTCACCAGCTTCATCACCTTCAGTTCTGTATCAAAGACAAGCGTCTAGCAATGTGCTTATCTACGGAGGGGCCATCCTTGGGATTGTTTTGTTATTTGCTGGAGGCTGGTTGTGTTACTTATTCCGAAGGAAGCTTTTTGGAATGTTTAATAGACACAAAGGTATGCAAATCTTTTGTGCATTGTGTACGTTACAATACTATCAGTTTCTGTAGACTAAAATACAACATTCTTATAGTATCTTCTTTGTAGCTAACATTTTCTCAATAAATTAACTTCGTGATTTCCTAGTGCTGACAATTTTATCGAAAACCAGGGAAATTGGATGCGAAGATGATGAAGTTAAGGCACTTTTCTTTGGAAGAGCTAAAGACGGCGACTGACAATTTTAGCCAAGAGTGTTTGGTTGGTTTTGGTGCTTTTGGTAACGTTTATCGTGGTACATTTCCTGGAGAGGGGACACTTGCGATCAAGAAACCTCACCATGATACGTTTACAAGTGATGAAGATTTCAAAAATGGTATGCAGACTTGGGTCATATATCACCTCTGTTTTATGTATATTTTTGTGCAATTAGAAATCTGAAATGAGTATAACTCTTCTTTTTCTTGATTAATATCATGGAAGCAGAAGTGCGGTTGCTTTCGACAGTGAAGCACAGAAACCTTGTAGGGCTGGTGGGCTTCTGCCAAGAATCTGGTACATAAATTGTAGCAACACAGTAACATGGCCTATTGTAACTAACAATAAAACCAAGATTTATAGTGTGCAGTTCCAGGAAAACAATCTTTGTAACAACCTTCTGTGACCGAATAATGGATTCAGTAAACCTCTGCGATTGAAAAGCAAAGTTATTTGGCATATATAACACGTCTGGTAATCCACTTATATGTCTCTTACAGGGCTAAAGGGAGCCAAGATCTTGGTCTATGAGTATGTGACTAATGGTTCATTACTTGACTACATAATGGGTATGTTTGAACTTTTTTATCACCTGCTTGAATCTATCATAATACTAAAAATCATTTTTTCCCGATATATCTCTGTTTTACGGTTGCAGGGAGAGGAGGGAGAAGCTTAAGTTGGAGGCAAAGAGTAAATATAGCCATCGGAGCAGCTAAAGGTAAATTTCATAGTCGCTTATGCAATTTTAAGTTGTATATATCTCCTTTTGTGAGTCATTCTTCGAACTTCATGGAAGAATCAGTATCTATCTGGCCAAAAGTTTTAAGTGTGCATATTCATTTGCTTGTTGATGATACCAGGGATAGCACACCTACACGAAGGGATACATCCGAGTGTAATCCATCGTGACATAAAACCAAGTAATATTCTACTGGGCGAGCGATTTGAGCCCAAGGTGTCGGATTTTGGACTTGTTAGGTCAGGTCCTGTGGGAGATCAGTCACATGTTAGCAGCTTGGTGAAAGGGACACCCGGGTACCTAGACCCTGCCTATTGTGCTAGCTACCATTTGACTCCATTTACTGATGTTTATAGCTTTGGAGTCATACTTCTACAACTTGTTGCTGCTAGACCTGCTGTTGAATCGGGTACTACTATCAATTCTCACATTAGCGCATGGGTAAGCACTTTCTCTAACGGATTTTAGACATTTCTTCAATTCACACCAAATCTTGGAAGGCATTTTATTATAATTGTTCACACAAAACAGATGTAGTTACGAACTTTTAGCGTGCATAAAACCTACAAAGAGATTCATCAATGACTATGGTAAAATGCAGGCAAGGCCTAGTATTGAGAGAGGCAACATAGAGGAAATCTTGGATGCTAATCTTCTTCTAGAAGAGTGTAACATGGACATGATGTTGAAAATGGGACAACTCGGGTTAAGATGCGTGGTGAAAGTGCCAAAGGAGAGGCCTACAATGACTCAAGTGTGGCAAGAGCTGGAATCTGCCCTGAACCTAGTTGATAACTTAGCCTCAAGACCGCATCATTCATTGAATTTCCCAAGATTAACCAGCAAACCAAGTCTATCAGGTTTCCATAACAAGAGTGTTCACTCATCGGTATCGAATCATGACTACTCTCAGAGCATGGTGAGTGTAGATGGAATTAGATTTCAAAGGTTTCATGTTGATATGGATAGTGTGTCCTTGCAGAGTGCTAGTTTGAGGTGTTTAGATACGAGTATTAGTATTGATGATGATTTTAGTGTACCTCGAGACTAGTTGTGGAGATAACTTAATCTGTTTTTGTTGTGTTTGCTTAATGGGATAACCTGTATATATAAAGGGACACTAAAGTCAGGCCATAGTTATACTCTATTGATTCATTTTCCAAGCTTACAGACATAATTTGTTATTTTCGCACACCCTAGATTTCCCCCAACAGAAAAATGTATAACGCCCAGATACTTTACTCATCCGTAAATCTTTGTGTGATATATTGGTCCCACAATGGTGCTGATCATCATTATCGTCTGCAGTGATAAAATTTCTAATGATTCGTTCTAAGGACCCAAACTTATATAATTCTGAAATTTATGCAAAAATTGTTGTGAATAAGTGCGTATTTTTTATTTGATAATATGATTCACTTTATAGATTATTCTTTCAAACTTAAACTTTGAATTGCTACCAAGTGTAATCAGAATATTGCCAAGGTAAGAACTACGTGTATTCAGTTTGTTTATATTGATTTTCCCATTAATGGAATCCAAGGTACTGTGCATGACCTTTTATATTTAATTTAAATATAGACGAACTTATATGTTAATATAAACATTGGTGTTTTAAGTAAATATTTATGTTGTTATTAATAAAATGTAATATTCTTTTATAAGTTCTCAATAATAACATTAATAATGTGTTTCATCTTCTTTTTTTTATCATAATCGATTTTTCAGGATAATTACTCAGTAAAAACTGTTGTGTTGTGTATATACTCCCTCTGCCTAAATTTCATTATATAATTTGTTGCACTACAAGAAAACTGTCAAATAGTAATGGATTTTAGCGACGGATAAATAGCGACGAATCACTAAGGATTAGCGACGGATTGAGCGATTTGCTCAATCCGTCGCTAATTAGCATAATTAGCGACGGATAAAACAATTCGTCTATAATTAGAGACGGATAGATTATCTGTCGCTAATTAGGTT
>JAYMSR010001449.1:0-10158 GCA_036897825.1 Plantago rigida
AAAAAAAAAAAAAAAAAACTAGAAAAAGTAAGGAAAAAGGAATCATCATCATCATCATCAGTCACTAAGTAAGAAAAAACTAATCTCCTGAAAATCCTTGAACTCCTCTCTCAACTCCCCACCTTGTGCAGAGATGCAAGATCTCTTCTCTGTAACGCCATTCCAATGGCTCCAAATGCTCTCTTCAAAACTCAACCCTACTTTCATCCTCGGCGTAATCCTCGTCTACGGCCTCAACCACGGCTTCTCCAAAGCCTTCTTCAAAGTCGTCACCGATTACTACTGGAAAGACGTCCAGAAAGTCCAGCCATCCCTAGTCCAGCTCTTTCTTGGCCTCTACTACATTCCCTGGGTCATGAAGCCCATTTGGGGCCTTCTCACGGATGTCTTCCCCATCCGAGGCTACAATCGGAGGCCCTATTTTGTACTCGCAGGTGTTTTGTGGGCTATTTCAGCGATGACTGTCGCTTTTGGGGGTCAATTGGGTGTCTCATTGGCCTTGTGTTGTCTGATTGGGGTTACGGCTGGTATGGCTATTGGTGATGTCACTATTAATGCTTGTATTGCTAGGAATAGTAACTTGTTTAGGCATTTGGCTGCTGATATACAGACTCTTTGTGGCTTTTGTTCTTCCGCTGGTGCGCTTTTCGGCTTCTCTGTTAGTGGTTTGTCTGTTCATTATGTTGGACCTCAGGTTTGTCTTTTCTCACTTCTGCTTGCTTGTTTTGTAGCTGTCTTAATTATCTGATTCTTCACTGCCTGATAAGATCATTGTTTTAACTTGGCTGGTAGCTAGTGGTATAACATTTATTGATGGGGATCGATTAAATTGTTAGCAATGGTGGTGTTTATGATAGGTAGATGAAATTGAGATCCGAGAAAGTTCGATAGTACATTACCTATGCATTGTAATGTGGCATATACTAAGCTTTTCTTTCGAATGGATAGTTCGAGTAGCTTTTTAAATCAGCTAGCTAGTCAGTTAGCAGGTAAGCATTCACGCACAAAAGTTTGTTTTTGTTGTTGACTTTTACAAAAAAAAGTGAAATATAGAGCCGATAAGGTTGGTCAGTATATTAGGTGCATATACCAAATTAGCTTATCATTCGAAAGGATAGTTTGAGTAACTTTTAAAACCAACTAGTTGATCAGTTAGCAGTTAAGCATTCACGCAGTAGTTATTTTGGTAAATGAGGTTACGGAAAATGATTCAGCCAATATGGTGATGCCAAATGTAGGCTGTATAACCTTTGCCAAAGGCCTTCTAGGAGTTGATGTCAATTCTAATACATCTACTAGGATTTGAGCAATGTTAATGATTAGAATTATGTTATGGTTGGTTGGAAATGTATGAAATTGAATTTAGAACCAAAGAAGCTTTAATTGTTATAGAGATATGTAATCTGGAATGGAGTTAGCAATTGTACATATACTGCTACTTAATGGGATTCAAATTATATTGTAGGAGTCATTAGGAATCTTGGCAATTCCAGCAGCTGCGTTGTTTTTGTTAGGTTTTGTCATCTATGAGCTCAAGACAAGTGATGATATTCAGAGTCAGAAAGAAAAGGTTAGAGTTATTTATTTCTAGAAAGTACTAATAGCTTCTCAAGCATTGAGAATGTGGTTTAGCAATGGGAATTGAACTTTGTCCGATGAGTCCTCTCGCAGCCAATGAGAAAGCTAAAAGAAACGATGAACGCAATGTATAGGACAATCCGGTTGCCGCAAGTTTGGAAGCCTTCACTGTACATGTACCTGTCAGCAGCATTAAGCATCAGCACTCATGAAGGCCAGTTTTATTGGTACACAGATCCTGATGCTGGACCTGCGCTTTCTCAGGTAACGATACTATTCTATTGTGGCCCTTTGTACAATATTGGGAAATTAGTAACTAAGTAGAATTCTTGGATTGCAGGAGTTTGTGGGAGTAATTTATGCTATAGGTTCAGTGGCTTCTATGGTTGGGGTCGTAATATACCACAAAGCTCTCAAAGATTATCCTTTTAGAACCTTGACTTTCTGTATGCAACTTCTTTATGGCATATCAGGCATGCTAGATCTTGTATTCATGTTACGGTGGAATCTAGCTCTTGGAATCCCAGACTACTTGTTCGGGGTAATGGAAGAATGCGCTCTGCATATCATTACCAGAATCAGTTGGATGCCTATGATGGTACTGGCTTCACAGCTGTGTCCTTTAGGCATTGAGGGTACATTCTTTGCACTGTTGATGTCCATTGATGGTCTTGGGTCACTCACCTCGAAATGGGGTGGAGGAATGGTTCTTCATTTGTTGCATGTAACAAGAACCGATTTCAGGAACTTGTGGTTTGCAGTTCTGATCAGAAACATATTGAGATTTTCGACATTGTCGTTGGTTTTCCTTGTACCAAATGCTGATACTTATGAAGTGTCGAACCCACCAACAAGAACAAATGAGAAATATGTGGATGATTTGCAGTTTGCAGTTTGTTCCATTGAATGAGAAAAGAGAAGTTTGAACCCTGCTGGAACTTTACAGTGGCTTCTTTTACACACACACACTGCACTTACTTTTTACTAGTAGTACTAGTTTAGTTATTGACACAGTAGTTTTATGAAAGTTCCATTAGGTGCTTAATAGTTACAGTAGGAAATTACAAAATCCTCAATTTGTAACCAGTTCAAGATTGTGACAACATAACTCTAATACATAAAACATTTAATCATTATTTCAGTTCTCTTTTATGGACCAATATTAGAAAGTGAATTGAAAGACGACAAACATTATCATCATAATCAGAAATGTTATGTGTTTTAACTAAAAATATTTGTATTATAATATACATTAAAAATATATTAATTATTTACTTATAAAACATTATTGATTGCATTTAAAACATTATAATTATATTTATTAATCTTCTCATTGATCATTTTCTAATGCAGGTTTCTTCTAAAATTTCATGCTCTTTTGGTTGCAACTTAGAGTAATTGTATAATCATGTTGTACAAATCTTGAGAAAGAGTTCAAAAGAACAGAAAATGTCACATTGTATTATTATATTAGTGCGGCTGGTTACGTTGAATACTTGGATTAGGCAACATATGATTTTTCCCAATTTCAGAAAATATATACTTTATTTTAGAAATATAGATTACTTACATATGAAGTAAATGAAGTAAAATCAATTTAATGGAATGGAATTAAATGTAGCGTACAATCCATCAACGTTCAAAACGTGTTTAGTCTATTTCTTAAACTTCACCGTTTCAACTTAAGTATAAAATTTTAAAAAATAAACTCGTTAGAAGAATGTTTTTTTATTGAAAATTACATAATTCCCACTAAATGTACATTGTTGTTCTACATTATCATATTATCATATTTTATACTTTATTTTAATTTTTCACCTAAAATCTCATAACAAAGGGAAAGGGAGGATATGGTTGGGAATTTTCATGAAGTCTTAAGTTTAAGTAGACTAATATGTATGATACTTCATGTGACAGAGTCACAGAGAGAGGGTCTCCTAATTACAAGCAAACCCCCAACACAAACACACACCCCACCCTTCTCAGACACCTAGACACGTAACTTGTTAAATCATGAGCTTAATCTAGGGACATATCCCCCATGACATGCTTATAATTTAAATCTTGACTTGATAACAAATTTCCTAAAATGAAGCATATTTCTGTATATCTAGGATGAAAACGTTAAGATGAAAACTTATTAAAGGACTCCCCCACTAAACATGGCCACATAAAAGGGTTTTTTTAAATCGAATAATTCTCTAAAATTAGACTTGCATATCAACATTGATACTAAAGCCTAAAACTTCGGCTAACAACTAAAAGTCCAAAAACCCTAAAACCAAGTTAAAAGACGTATAAATTTTTTCATAATTAAATGTTTTAACTCTAATATCAAACACTATCAAAGTGATTTAGGAGTCTATGCCAAACAGTACGTAAAATACTAGTGAGATTTTAACTAATCATGATATTAGCTTGAGCAGTAATTGCAAGAAATAACCCCAAACTCTATAGCCTCTAAATGTGAAAATTCAAAGTAGTACCACCAAATATTCTACATTACTATCTTTATGAAAAAGCTGCCATCAGTTAAATCTATAATACAAGCTTTTATCCGATCTGTAGTCTATACAAAAAAGAAAAAAGGCGAAAATGGCCAAATAAGTTCAGCCCTTTCCAATCCCAAGATTCATGTTCCTCGAGGGAAACAAAGGCAAGCCATCACAATACCTTTAAACTCCCTATTTTTCTGGCAAAATCTAAAACAAGTTGATAAAAACACAAGTTAAGAACAATACAACACCAGAAACATGTCCCTGCAAAATAAAAGGGTGCCAAGATGGTCTTGCAGAAAATAAAAAAGAGAGAAGGTTATGGGGGTTTGTTCGACAGGAACCATCAGCGGCGCATGGCATTGGGGTAGACTGAACTACTGCTGGTGCTTGCTTGTGCGCCGAAGCTTGTAATCGGCAGTAGGAGCTCAGCTTGAGGGAAGGAGCTATGGCATGGCAAGTCGGTAAGTAAATCCTGCTCGGAACTATCTTCCATGAAATGAGAAGAATCGAGCACCAGGGAGCCATTAATGGTGTGAGATGAGAGGGCCCTTTTGGCGCTCAAGAAATTTTCGTCGTCATCTATAAGTTCCTTTTGCTCGTAATTCGACTTCACGAGGATCCTTTTGGGGTTCTTCATCCCAACCTTTGCCCCTGGAATGAAAAGCATCCGTTAGAAACGATATTGACATGTGAACAACAGAGCCTATTCTAAAGTTAATATCGATCGATGTTTACACAGGAGAGTAATAGATTTAGCCTCTCAGCGCTCCCCGGGTATGAGACACCTCACCGGAGAACTTACTGTTGCACAAAGCTTTTTGCCCTTACGATTATTGACAATGCTGAATTTAAGTAGAAGGTGATAAAAGCAATTTTGGCTGTTTGATAGAAGTGCTAAAAAGTAGAAGCAGCTTGAAGGAACGAGTCTGCAAATGCAGATTGTACAAGGTTTCACGATAATCAATGTAACCCCCCACTGTTATCAGCTTCTACATAATCGGTTTTCAAACACAAATATCCCTGCTCACATACACTTAAAAGTCATTTGTACTCCTAATTCAGATACTGGTTATTACTTCTTCAGACAGAGTGTACATGTATTACAATGGCAATAGTTGCAGACTTACAGTCATGGATCAATCAATTTTGAAGTTGAGCTTTTGTACCAGACAACTTTACACTCTGAAAGGATATAAAGATGCCTCTAGATGATACGGGTTGAGGCTCAAGTTGTTAAGGACAAACTGACTGGAGCAACATGCATTAGATTATACTCACTCTTAAATGTATTATCAGCGAAATCCAGCTTTAGAGTTTTCTCAAAGAAACCACATTTATCTTTCAATTTTACAATCACCCGGTAGAGATACGAATGTGGGAATATGGTTGCACAGCTCTTCTTCAGTTTATGTTACCTGCTAGTTTTTGGGGCTGTCCATCTTGTGATCTTTTTTTAGTTGCAGAATAGTTGGTTGGAATGTTATTGAATACTCCCACAACTTCTGACTCGTGAACGCCAGTTTTACCTTTCGATTCCTAAATGAAATATACAATGGTCAACTACATATATGTTACATTTTGCAGATAAAACAGACAAGCTGCTTCAAGATACAGTAAAAGGAATGAAAACCTCATACCTCGAAGATTTTGTATTGCTCGACCCACTTTGATTTTACCGCAGTGCCCAAGAGAAGCTTCTTAAGCATTTTACAATCATCCTTGGTGATCCCAGACAATGAGCCGTCAAAGACTCCATCAGCAAGAACTTTCTGGAAAGACAACATATTCTCCGACAATTGAGGGCTATCAAACATGCTTTTAAGCCTGGAGAAGCATAAGACCCCCTGGTTAGCTTTGGAAGCCTCGAGTGAAGGTTCTGCAGTATCAACAGGGGACAGCAACTTCAGCAAACTCTGCTGTTCATCATTTGTCAATAGATTTGCGAACTGGTCAAGATTGACAATGTCCTGCGTGAATATGAACACGGGTTATAGCAACGTACAAAAGCCTCTAAATAAAGGGGTATGACATTAAAGATTAGGTATAAAAGCCATCAGTATTTGAACAGCTAATGGAAAAACAAAACGGTGAACCAAATACAATGAACAAAATAGGTGATAGAATTATTAATCGCCGTGCAAGTGAGATATTAAGAGAAACATCTCAGAGAAGTTAAAAGATGTAAGACACATAAAAGGGTATGAGACTATGAGTTTCATGTCGGCTGATATTTGTACATGAAAACAAACCAAGAGAAAGGCCAGTGTAGAAACTTACTCGGAGGTCTATGAGACACAGTGGTGAATTATGATGTGCGAGAGTCTGGAACTTCTCAAGTTGACCTTCCTCTCTGAATTTCAAGAAGGAAATAAGATTTAATCAACAAGCAGGCAACATTGAGAAGGTATTAAACAAAAGCATCACCAATAAATTCAAGTTTCAGAATGTGTGCAGCAACAAAAGTTACAGTATTCACAAAATTGACTTCCTCTTTGTTCTAACAACAGACAATATCGAGCAGGCATTCTAATAGATCATGGATATACCCTTCAGAATTTCCAAAGTTCAAAACCATCAAATCACAAGCTTTAAAGTGGTAAAAGTACCTTCTGGTTCGATCTGTGACTACCCCCTGACTGGCAGGCTTCTTAATCCCTCTAATTGACGAATTAACACCTGTCTCTTCTTTTAGACCAGGAAATATCATCCGTTGTGAACTTACAGTGTGTTGCTTGTGATCAACTGGAAAGGAGCTGGCTTCTGATTCTTCCTCTCGAGCCATCGAGCTCGGCTGACGAATTAGCACACTTCCATGTCCAAACTCAACAGATCCCATGGGTTCATCAGTCACAGGAAGCAAGTCATCCTCTACTGACAAGCAGGATGATTGTTCATTCCATATTGTATAAAGATCTTCAGTAAGCAAGTCAACCGGAGATGGCTTTGAACGAGTGACGCAGGTTCTCTTCCTTGAAGGCACCGTTGAATCCCATACAACAGGTTGGGCTGGACCTGTGACAAACAGGTGATGTGATATCCAGATTATTGAACGGACAAATAATGCAAAAGCTCAATTCTCTGATAGATCATTTTGAGCAATTAATGCAAGAAAATGTCAGTTTCTTTAAGCTGCTCAACGGATTTTGCTGACTGATAAATTGCAGTGTTTGCATAACTCATTCTCACTATTTAGATACAGATTATGATGCCATTTGATACAGTCAACTAGCAATCAATCATTTGGAAAATGTTGAAGTGAAATTTAGACTCATTTTGTATCTTTTCACCATAATCAACGACATTACTGAGTGGCATCAAGATATACTTCCCCTATAAATGAAAGATAGAAATCACAAGAAGACCATCAATTAAGCTACCAGAGTTTGTTTTGAATATTGACATTACGCATCTTAAATATGCATACAGATGTCACATACCAGTTAAATCACTTGCTTCAGCAGTGCCGTGTTGTGCACAGCTCTCAGAATTTGATATGGCAGAGCCAGAACTTGATCTATTGCTTATATCTTCATGGAATGGTTTGCGGTGTCCCTCATTATATTGAGGAGCAACCATGCCATAATCAGTTCCGCGATTATCAAACTTCCGCTTGAGAAAATTTGCTTCCTTGTTCTTAATAGATATGGTCTTCCCCTTAGGAGCTCTATAATCCACAAAGTCATCGGGTTCTGCTCTAGCATGTAGAGGCGTATAGTTTGCCAGTGTACCCTTTGTTCTCCACCTTGAACCACATGCATTGCAGAGTACTGGCTTCTCAGGAGGCCCATTACGCCACAATGGGGTGCCTGTCGAATAAGTTTTGCATTCCCAACAAAATTAAATCAATGCAAGCAAAATAATTAACATAATGAGGTAGTTCATACTCATACAGTGACAGCCAATTAGTAGGTTAACATCTCAGTATGTCACTGATCAGGGAAAAGATTAATAACCACATATAACAACGATATCATGACAATCCATAGACATATTATGTAACAAAAAGTACTACTACTGTATAGTTTCCTTATAAACAACCGCAGAAGGCTTCATCATTTAAGTGGAAGAAAGAACTGCCAGTAAAAATGCCACAAGCTTGAGCAAGCCCATCATTAGGTTATACGAATGATCAACATGCCAAGGCTAGGGAACAAAGGGTACCAGCAATTGATACGTGAGATACTCATTTAATTAGTACCATTGACATGACAGGATTAGGAGAAAAATGACTGAGGTATCTGAACTAGACGCAAGGGGTTAGCACGCACAAGAGACCCAACTACAGAATCAAATCTCCAAAACAACGTTCGAGAACAACATCCTCATCCAACACTAGACATATGCAATTTCTTGCACACATTATAATTCAGAAGAGTCAGTTGTGGAGGTTTCCTATAACTTTGTTGCAATAACATTTTGCTTGAGGATAAACACAACGATTGTTCATTGCAACAACACACGAGCTTTGTGTCAAACTGGTCATTGTATATAAACGTAAAGAATCTATAGTATAAAAAACAAGAGGCCCAAGAAGCATATTTGGAGAGTGTAGTATTTGTGGAAACTCAACAAAACTAGTTGAAGCATCAAGTGTTGGGCCAAAATTTCAATTGTTAAACCACATTATAACATAATAGACTGATAGGGGAATGGAAAGAATACACCGGGACAAAGGATAGCTAAAACTAATCGACGGGGCAGCGTGGCATTGTTATTCTTGTACCAAAAACATTGGTAGATAATGAAAATCAGCCAAAATCATCTGAAAATGTTCTTAAAGAGCCAATGAGTGTTCTGAGTAGGCTTGGGGACTGACATAGATACTAATTGGTTTAGAAAACGGTTCGAAATCAGAACAACAAACCCGGGCAACCCAGTATTTCAAACAAAACCTAAGAAATCAATCAGAGTAGAAGAAAAAACAAATTGAAAATGCAAGAACAAGTTATGCATAACACAAAGTATTGTTCCTTATCTCAAGAATGATGAACAAGGACTCATTTATATGATTCAACTGCCAATTACCAAATGTGAAATCCCTAAGTCAAATACTAAAATGAGAACTCAACATTTTCCGTTAAATTTTCCAACAAAAATCACAGTTAAACACAGACAAAAACTCACTTGTAACACCACAGTGACAGCAAGGTCCATGCTTTCCCATATCTTTTCTTCCTCAATTTCAAACAATATAATTTTCCGAGAATTATTATACCAAAAAAAACAAAAAAACACAGAAACTCTTGTTTAAATATTAAAAAAAACTGAATAAATTTTTTATTATTGTTTTAAGACTCTTGAAAGCATATATCCTTCTGGTCTCGGCCTTGTATTCTACAACAAACCCAGAAAAATTCAGAAATGGAAAAAGAAAAACTGAAAAGACCGAAGAAAAGTAATTCAGTATATGGGTGTTTACAGTGTTGAGAAGAAGACCAGTAAAACAAAGAGAGTGAATTAGAAGAAGAAGAAAAGAGGTTGAGACATATGAGCTATGAATCAATGAAACTGCACAATCCAATGTTGAGAGAAGAGAAGGAAAAAGTAGTGAAAGGAATCTGAAATTCTCAATAAATGGTTGAGAAAAGGAAGGTGAAAATGGTAAAGAGAAGGGTTGCTTCTGTATCTATGTAATGACTTCTTGTTTTTGTATTCTTTTTCTTCTTCTATACACTTCAATCCCATTTTTTTGTAAAATTGTAAAAGTAAATTAGTAATGTGTCCTTTATACATTTCTTTTTCTTCTTTTTCATTACTCCTATTTTTTCTTTTTTCCTATGGAGATAATTACTATAAGTTCTTTTACAAATTTCAAGGATTTTTCAATATACTGTATTTTGTTGATTTTAAGCCCTTGGAGGGTCAAAAATTGGTGTATATGTACTGGGGCGTGTTGCATGTATATATTCATTTTAATCTTTTGACACTTGAGTGTTTGGTATATATGTGATTTTGATAGGGTATATTACACATGGACCTCTTACTAAATGTTCTAATTATATTTGTATCCCTGGTAGACAGACAATAACATGTGAATACCTTGTTCGATAAATTTAATTACACTTTGGTCCGCGAATTTGAC
>JAYMSR010001450.1:0-10158 GCA_036897825.1 Plantago rigida
CACAAAGGGGGGGGGAGCGAAAAAAAATTGGGGGGGGGGGGGGGGGAAACTTTAAATAAGTAATTTTTTATTTCTAAATTATCTGAAGTGGATTTTTTTTGGTTCAAACCTGATCTATCGTTATAAAACAGGGCACAAGTACTAGTGTAACAAGAATGCTAGTACTACTAGAACATGGAATTATATCTAATATTTAATGGAGTGAATGGAATAGGATCGATATAAACATACTAATATTCCATATGTTTCACTAAAAGTTCTACAATCTGACATTTCTTTAAAATCTTTATATTTTCTTATTAGATGAAACTCACTATATCTCCAGTACTTATTAATTTTCTAATCACTCTATTTCATATTTTATTTATTATGTATCTTAGTACTTTTTATTGAGCAAAGGCAAAGTACAAATAAATTGATTGTCATTAGATCTTGAGGGGGCAAAAGTTCAATTGACCAGGGGCAAAATGCAAATTACACTATAATGTAGGCAAGAATTTTTTTTTCCAGTGTAGGCAGCTGCCCACACTCATGACATATTGCCTTCGCCCCTGCATATCATCTTATGGAAATCAGCCTTGAAACACTTCGTAATTACAAATCCATGAAAACTGCTACAAGTTCCATTTGAAACTGCCCTGAGGTTGCATGGTGGCCATTTTTGCAAATGTGAGGTCACAAAGTGCCACATCTAAATCAATCAGAACTGTTATGAATTTGTCAAGGTCTTAGAAACTGACCTCTCCCTTTGGCCGACTGTACTCAACTGGTGATCTTCCTGTAATAATCTCCATTATCAAAATTCCAAAACTATAAACATCGCTCTTCTCGTTTAGCATACCAGTGCAAGCATACTCTGGAGCAACATATCTGGCAAACACAATAATGAACAGTTCAGTAACTTTTTGACAAAATAGCATCTTCTGTCTGGAAAATGAAGTACGATCAAGGAACTTATCATCCAGTAGTAATATACTCACCCAAATGTTCCCATCACACGAGTTGTTACATAAGAGTTCTCCGAATTCAAAAGTTTAGCGAGTCCAAAATCTGATAGTTTAGCATGCCATTGGCGGTCGAGCAGTATATTCCCAGACTTGATGTCACGGTGAACAACCTTAGGTTCTAGTCCCTCATGGAGATAAGCCAAGCTGTTAAAGAAGCATTCGAGAATAAGAGACAAACAAAAATGCTATTGTTGAAACTATAAAAAAAATACTACTATAAAAAAGGAAAGAATGAGTTACTTATTCTTACCCCTTTGCAGTTCCAATAATTATATTCATACGAATCTCCCAGGTCAAGGGGCTAACATCTCCCACGTCTCCATGTAGCCACTGGTCCAAATTTCCATTATCCACATACTCATACACAAGCATCCTACATTAAGAAAAACGTTGAAGTAATGACAACTAAATAGAATTCCTTCAACACTTGATTCGTGAAATCTTATTAATCAACACCTACCTGCAAGCTCCTTCAACACAGTACCCAAGCAACCGAACAAGATTCTTGTGGCGAACACGTCCAATCGCTTCCACTTCCACTTTAAACTCTTTTTGAGCTTGACCTCTGAAAATATGTTACTAGCGTGAGTTCATGAATCGGACAAATGCATTCACATGTTGGGAATCTAGCAGATTTTAAGAAGAAAAGGTCCAAAAAATTCCACATTACAAGCAAAATAGATGAAAAAGAGAATCAGTGACTAAAAATGTGATTTGCACCTTGACCACATCTATCATGAGTTTCGGCTTGTAACTGCAGGTTGCTCGCTTATTTACAGTAAGGTGAAAAGCTCACCTTATTCCCCTTTTCCAAACCATCTTTTTAGGTAAAGGCTCCATTGTCCAAATAAAAGCATGACATAGACCTCTCATTTGAACTTATAGATTGGTCACTAAACTACTATTGGAAGGATCAGAACTTGAAGAGAAAAAAAATCAATTCTACAGTGCCTCGACCAGATCCTTCTTGGCCAGTTCTCTACTCTTTCTTCCCAAAAAAAACAACCTTCGTTTAGTAATTGGACATCGCAATTTTTTTTACAGTGTAGGCCTTACCAGTACAGATAAATGAATAATCTATTCTAAGTTACAGGTGCACATGTGCAAATCAAGGATCTAAGATCAACTCTGCACTAACAACTTGCTCTTTACCTACAAACCAACTGATGCACTCAATTACACACATACATGGACCAAATTAACAAGGAAACACATGAATAGTCTAACTCGTGAGAAGAAAGCAAAGAACAAAATCGGTGAAAACGGAATAGCCGGAACTTAAAACATTTTGGGTATTTAAGTAAAAGAGAAATTAAGAGATAAATGTACCTGTTGTTAAGCAAATTCTTTATGGCAATCCTGGTATTATCGGCAAGCACACCATAGTACACAATACCATATCCACCTTCACCGATTACATTCTCATCACTCAAGCCATTAGAAGCTGCCTCAAGCTCTCTCAAAGTATACCACCTTCCCCATCCCAAATGAGACACTTCCGGCAATTGGCCATTGCCACCAAACGGACCAGTGTCTGCCCCACTTGTAGCCCTGCTCTCACCACTCGATGCCCCCCTATCAGAAAATACAACTCTATGTTCAACCTTCCCCATGTCTATCTGTATCTCTGGCACTGCCTGGAAATATATTAAAAAAGAACAGATGAATGGATTATTAACCACTATGCTTAACAATACAAAAGATTTTGAACATTCAGGGTGTAGAAAGACTCATCCCCAGAGATAATCGGCAAGCGAAAATAAGCATCAATAGCAATTCAAGACTTCGCTTCGGAGGAAATTCATGCAATTCAGCAAAGGAGATTTGATTGACCAAAGAGATGCTTCAATTAAATTTAATTAAATTACTTAAGTTCTAAATGTGGCTCTCACAGTCGATTGCTCTAGACTAAAGCATATGTTAAGGTATATTTTGTTCTCCGCCATAACTGAGACAAATAATTAAGGAAACAAGGTAATACCCATACTGAAATGGATTAAATTAAGTGCTTGTTATAGAAGTTTCACCATAAAAAAAAGCGCCTTTGAATCATTCCAACAGCTAAAACGCAAGCAATCACAAGTAAAACACCAAGTAAAGTCCAACAACTCAGCCAAGAAAGTGACAAGTAACTACAAAATCAATCCAAGACTCAATTACACCAGCTCAAGAACAAAATCAGAGTTTCAATACAAGGTTCACCAAGAAATTGAGCTTCCCAACACCCTTCTCATTAATATCCGTACCCATATTCCAAATTAGATATAGTGGAAAGTAAAGATCCGAAAACCAAATAAAAATGAGATCTTGAAACTTCACCTGAGGAACAACCGAACGGTGATGCTCGGAAGAGTCATGCACAATCTCCTGAATCTCTTTCGACACCACCGGAGTAATCTCGCTCGCCGACCGCCGGACCTTACCCTTGCCACTCCCACGGCGTCGACAGGCGGTGATGCAGAGCGACAATAGAAAGAGTATGAGCACAATCACCGCTCCCACTATTATCCCGATCACTACCCATAGATGCAAACCGAAGATCTTCGTCCGTTTCGACAACTCGGTATCCACGAAAGTGGCGTCGTATATTGACATCTTCCGTTACAATTAACACTCTGGAAAAACAAAAAACAAAAAAGGCGAGCTGTATGTAAATGCAGGTAAGGTGTTTGTATTAATGCGTCAATGGAAATTAACCAAATTTGAAGTGAGTTACATGAATCTCGGATTCCAGTAGAGGTTTATTATAGATTTGGGTCCAGTTTTACCCGCATAACATGGGTGTGTATGTATGACTTTGTATGTGTATAGTTTTCCGGCAACGGAAAGAGTCTTTTGCCGGCTAAAAGAGAGAGAAAGAGGAAGAGTGAGAAAATGTAGATTAATACAAGTAGTAGTGAAATGGTAATGGGAAAACAGAGCAGTGTCTGATGAGAGTGTTATGTTGTGTTTTTTGGTTGTCTAAAGATGAGAGGAATCCAGTTGTCATTCTTCCTCCATTTTCCTTTTCCTCTCTCTTTCTTTTTTTCTTTTCTGCAGCAGATAAAGCATCATATTAAATAGTAAGTACTACAAGGAGCTGACACCTTAGATAACAGTACAATTTTATTTTCGTACAGAAAAATCATAAATCAGCATAATAAATGCAACAACCTAATAAAATAATTTATCAGGAACGGTTTGATTTATTTCATGTGCATATGAGTTTTTTTGAATTATAACTGCATACTAATAGAATCGTTATAATTGTTGCATTGTATTTTTGTAAAAATGAAAGAAATACCAAAACAATGGAATTCGATAGCTTATAAAGTTCGGAAGGGAGTGAATGCATTTTGCATTTTCTAGTGTTGCGTATTCTAGGATTTTAATTTATCTATATCGTCTTAAAGTTAGATAGATTTTAAAGCGTTAAAATGTTATCTATTGAGGTGGACATTTATTTTCACGGATTTATCCATAAGAACTACGTACAAGTGAGGGCAAAGTATCATACATGACCCGCACTGGTGGCTCAGTTGGTTACAAGGGAGGAGAATAGCCCATTGGTCACATGTTCAAATTTCACGGGGACCGAATTTATGTGATTTATGTATTGAGTCTGTGTCCGCAGGGAGCGAATTTATGACTTCTGAGTCTGAACATGTCGCAACACGTTGCGGTTTAACTTGACTTGCGTGGTTTGCAGTGTATTACGTGAGCCCGTGAGGTTTACCCAGTGTGCACCCAAAGTGTAGCGGCTGCGGGTTTTCAACATCATCTTAAAAAAAATACATTGCAAGGGTAATTGTACATATCCAAATGATCGTATGTAGATGAATTAGTGATAGAGTCTTGGCATTATTTATATCACCAAAATAGTTGTTTATACTTTTCAAGTATAATGCAGTAAAAACTCACTTGCATGAAAAAGGGAAGGATAAAAGAAACAAGATGAAAAATGAATTGCAACTTGGGCTACATTTAACATTGCATGAATCCGTCTCAAGTCTACAATGAAGAACATTAGACTTGGGGGTTAAAGTATCAAACTTTTTGCAGCTAAAGTACAATGAATCCTTTTATACTTGAAACCTTAGGCAATAATATGTGATATTTTAACATAATATTGTACCACATATGTAAATCTAATGTACCATTGATTCCATAATTTACCAAACTGCATCTCTACCTTTTCAAATACATCTAGGGAGCTACGGATGTACTGTATATCTCAGAACATGCCCTTCTCAGGCATTTCAGAATGCATCGTCAAGTGTATTTTGAAAATGAAATTTGATTTTTCACCGGCCTTCACAGACTAAAAGTACAATGTGATTCCCAAATCAGGTACAAATCAATATTATTAGGTCAACCTTTAAAATGCGTACATGTTTTCACTTTAGCATCACTACACAAACTGCAACTTAATAAATTTTGGCACTAAATTACTTCGTATCGTTTATGCAACATGGGGTTAAAATGCAAAGTTCCAAACTGTAGGCACTTCTGACTTCCGAGTGCTATGGATGCGAGAAAGATAAGTGGACTCAGTTCTCATAATTGCTACTGCAAATAACAGTAGATTAGGAAAAATTGCAATACATTTTTTAAAGGTAAAATGATTATATGAATTTATTTATAAGCTACTTTACTTTAATACAGCTTTAAGCCTACTTATGACTTGGTAAGTGTTGTTGTCTTCTGCATTTAAATATTTGGACGTAGTATTATGATAAATTAAAGAAACCTGTGTCTTTTATGGGAACCACTTTTGAAGATTCTATGTTCATATTTTATCTCAAATATGAATTGCTAGGTGAACATAGCATTTTCATTTTCAATATATATTGTTTACTGGGTGATTCTAAGTTACGACTCCACTTATACGACTTAACATACACTCATCTCAATTGTACTAATCTACAATCGTTAAATTGTTTGTATAAATATTATTTTAAGTTGTAATTAATTATAACCGTCAATTCTACTTGTAAATTTTACAATGGCATTTTTCGTAAATATATCTATACAAACATAATTGTAATGTCATAATATATTATAAATTCAATCTTATTTTCTTCCAGCCAACTAAAGTTCTTCCCCAATTTATATCATATGAACCCTAATTTAATCAATGTCCCAATTCGTCAGATCATATTGATATACTAGGGCATGTGTTCGTTATGTCAGTCAAGAACTCAGTGAAAACATTATGGACTGGACTAAAAAAGCAATTCATCAATGTGGTCTCCCTAATTTCTTTTTATTTAGTATTGATTGGCCATCCTTAATGCGTGATACCTCAATTGGACGAAATGTTGAGATTACCTCGATTGGGTTGAGTGGACATCGGTTCCAATTTAATAAAAACGATTCAGTTTACAAGTTTTTGTTACGATCAGTTACTCAATCACGTGAGAACTGAATCGAAATGATAAAGAGAACAATAGCAGTTACCTCAACAAAAGATTCACGAGGGAATCAGAACCAATTCAATACAGTTTCTGTTATGATCATTACAATTGAGCCAATAGTCTATTTATAGTAGTTACAGGGACTAATATGCAATTACAAGTAAGAACTTGTTCAGTAGCCGTCGGATGAAATAACACGTGTTATGATCTCGTTCCCTCAGTTGATTAGGCTCCAACAGCCGCACCGCGCGTTCACGAACTAAGGCAAACAAGAATTGAAGGCTTGATCATAACAATATGATGGGCTGATTAGTGCAAATTTTTAGAAAGATTTAAAGTTGGCAAGGGAGGATGTTGAGTTATGTTGGGAGACTCCAACTCGTAAGAACTGTTTTATTTAGTGTGCAAAGTTTCTGGGCACATATTTTTCCTTTTTCTTTGGCTGCGGTTAAAAAGATAGAAAGACTCTGTAGATCATACTTGTGGTCTGGAGTCGAGGGGAGTAGGAAGTGTCCTATAGCTTGGATGCAGGTGTGTCAAGATTTGAAAAATGGGGGGTTACAAATTAAAGAGATTTTGGGGTGGAATAAGGCGGTTTTAGAACGGCAGGTGTTGCTTTTGCATGATCTCAATGGTAGCCTTACTCTATGGCAGTCTTGGGTTTTGCATTACAAACTGCTGAACAATTCTATTTGGCTTGTGAGTGGTAAATGGAGTGATTCTCCATGGTGGAAATTCATTCTTAAACTCAGAGATGATATGTTAGATTTTGATATTCCTGGTGCTATAGGCAGGGCGGGTTTGGATAAGAAACTTGTGGGAGATACCTTGTACAGGTTTTATTGTCCTGTGGCTTCTTCTGTTTCTTGGTCTGAGCTGGTTTGGAACTCTGTTTCTCCTCCTAGGGTTTCTTTCATTGCCTGATTACTAATGCCTGGTTGGCTTGTTGTGAAGGATAGAGTTAAATCATATGTGCAGTTACCTGATGTTAAATGTGGTCTTTGTGGTGTGCTTACTGAAACTCTAGATCATTTATTCTTTCAATGTGATTTATCTAAAACTCTTCTGTGTACAATTATGAAAGCTTATGGGGATTTATGCTAATCACGTGCATTTAGATTGGTGGTCTAGTTGTTTTAGTGCAGCTACAGGAAGGCCTCTTTGGTGTTCCATTTGAGAGCAGCAGCTTTTAATGAGGTCATCTATGAAGTTTGGCAATTGAGTAATGCCCATGTCTTTCAAGGCATTGCCCCTGATGTGGTAAGAGTGGGTAAATGGTGTCTCATCCGCTTCTTGTTTTGTTGAAACGGAAGTTTGGTGCTGGTAATAGGATTTTGAGAGGTGTTTACTCTAAATTAGAGGTTGTATAGAAGGTCATTGGTACAGGTATGTTTGATGTGTTTGTGTGTGTGCAGGTTTGTAGGTTTGCTGTGTGTTTGTTTAGGGCTGAGATTAGTGCAGTTTGGCAGGTATACTATTCCTCTTGTCACTCTTCCTTTCCCCCACAGAGAGAAGGATTGAAGCCTGGAGGATATTGACATTTTATGCGCCAATGCTGCCTGGTCATTGTTAGGAAGTGGTAACGGACTTAGTCTGGAGCCATGTGTAGTTAGCTCTGGATTACCTTGATTCCTACGGGATGGACTAGACATTGTAAATTGTTACGATTTGATGTGATTTGGTGATTTGTAACAGTTTTAGTCTAGTGGTAGTATTGGTAGAGTCTTGCATTGAAATCACAAACTTGGTTTGGAGTTTCATGATTACTCGTGCTAGTAAATAGGCTTTGATTTTGGTTTTTGTATAACTTAGGTCATCGTACTTCCGATTGGGGTATTCTTATCTTATCTTGTAGTTCTCTCTTGGGTTTCTATATATTTACCTTTGTGTGAAAAAAACATACGAGAGGGGATAGAAAAAAACGAATACCTTTCGCTTTTTGCCCATTTGAGTAGCCATATTGATAAAGATTAGCAATAACAATGTAAGTGATGGCGTCGATTGATGGAACCTGTTGTTTTATGTGGCGATTAGTGGTGCTGATTGAAGGGTTGTAGTGGGAAAACTGCATTTGTTTTGTGTGGTAACGGTTGTGATTCGAGAGTCGAGTATGCAGTTACTGAATATGTGTAGGTGTGGTGTGTAGTATGAACGCAGAAGAAATCACAAATAACGAGTATAAAAATTGTTTCACGCTTTCAATGTCCACATTATATCGTTCTCGACAACAAATATTCGTTATGGGAAGACGTGATAAAGTAAATAGTGATTAAATTTAGTGTTCGGTTTGATGATCCCAGTTAAATTAACACAATATAATAAGTCCTGTTTATTGCACTTTATGAGTAAAAGAAAAAATTATGACTATATACAACAAATCTTTATATTTATTGTGGATTCCACAGTTTCCTAGTGAAGAATGATTTGTGGATGCCGTATTGTCATGATATATCATATTGTGTACTTAATACCTTTGAGAAATATTATAATGTGTACTTAATACCTTTGTGAATTTTTTTCACGATATGTAAAGAAAGAGTAACTCGTCATTTGTATACTTTGAGAATCAACGTAACTTTATGATAAATAAACTTCTTATTACGCTTATTGATTATAACTTGTGATCGTTGAAATGTACAATTAATGGTAATGTACGAGGAATCTTCTCGTTTGATCTTGAACGCTTAGGTTTTAGGAAAAAAGAGTAACTGGTGTCGTCCTACTCAATGAGATGGATAATTTGTGATCAAGTCTCGTAGTCCAATATATTAATTTGAATGTACATGACCAAACATTAACTTGTGAAACTCGTACTATACGGCACAAATAGTAATGCGATAGGACACTCCCTTCTTTGTAAAAAGCTTCATCAACATAAATTAGCTTTTCACTATCCTAGCTTCATCAACAAAAATTAGCTTATAGGTACCGATGTGCGATCTATACTCACACGACGTAGTTCACTTCTCCAACAATCGAAGGACAAAGCTGTGATTTCTGATGGGTTTGATCCAGAGGTTGATTTTCTGATTCGGCGTGAGGGTAGCCAGACTTCGCCGTCGATTTGCTCTACTGTGCCGGAATGAGAACCAGTAGTGGTTTGATGTGATCGTGAAATGTGCATTTTTGAACACTTTTAAACCCTCGCTTTTTGTCTGAGATTCAATATTTACATCATATTATGTCCAATTACCAATTTCATGAGTATTTTGTAGGTCATGATCGTGCTGTAGAGGAATTACACATTTTCCGTTGTAAAAACGTCATATTTATGCCAAATCAAGGAAAATAAGAAAATACGATGATTTAACCTTAAATGGAGCTAGAGGAGTCCGATGAAGTCGTGCTACCTACCGTTGTGAAGCTCTCAAAAAAATATAAACTTTTTGAGATAACAAGGTTACACAGTGCAAAAATAGTCTGGAAGACGGATCAGGAAAGACCTAGCGAGAATTGACGTTGTGTGGCCACAAGGGGGACGCAGTGGAGCTTCTAGAAGCTTCTTTTACAGCCGAAGTCTGTAGAAAAGTCTGGCCCATCGTCTTAAACTAGCCATGATGAATAGTGACGAGAATTGCCTGCCCTCACCACTATATAAGAGTGTTTTGGGGTCTCATAATTCACACAAAATAATCAAAAGCAACTCTCTTGAGAGAGAAACAATCCTTGGGGTAGAGAAACCCTAATTCAACAAAAACTTGGCTATCAGCAACCTGAAGAAGCAAAACCCTGGCCGTCAGCAACCTGGAGAAGAA